>NIVC01002252.1:37500-189529 GCA_002269645.1 Macrostomum lignano | reverse complement strand
TAATTTTAAAAATTACCTTATTCATGTAAAATTGTCACAGACAAAGATGTTGCTATAAATCTCTTTTTTCTTAAATTAACAAACAGACAACAAAATATAGCTTTCACAAAGCTAACAGGCTCATTCCATATAAGATGGACATTTTAGAAAATAAAAAAGTCAATATTTTTGCTTGCCATTGCCTTATTATCCTATTTTTTACCAAATGTTTTTTATGTACAATATATACAATCTAAGAATATAAAGGAATGGTAAAATGTTGGATTAGTATGTTTATCAAATGGCAAAAGTCATTTTTGTAAAAATTTTGTAAAGATTTTGTACCTTTTAAAACAAAAAAAGCTTTTGAAGGTTAAAACAAACTATAGATAAAAGTATAGTACTTGCATCATCAGATAAAAGCATTGGTGACCAAATAATCTATTATATTTTTAATGTATTAGTACCTCAAAGTTACTGAATTGACAGAAAAATATGTTACGACCATAATGTTAGGACCATAAGGCTGCCTTTTCTTTTGTATCTTTGTTGCCTTTGAGTTTATATATTCTAATAAAAGAGTATGATTTCTAAAGATGTTCTTAGTCAAATTTTAAAAATGTATTGCAAAATATAAAAAATGAAAAATGTTATGACTTTTACCTTTTAGTTTTTATATGTCAAAAATCCTGTCGTTATGACCATTAAGTGTCATTTAAGGTTTATTAGCATAGTCTATACTAATGATGACATTTATATGAAACTCTATAAATATATTATAGACAAAATAATCTTTCATTTAAAATATCGTTTATTATATTCTATTATTAGATTTCATTTATAAGTAAAAGTAGCTGTCATGTTACGACCGTGCTTATATGGAATGAGCCAACAGACATTCTTCCTAAATAAAAAATATTCCCAAGACAGCAAGCATCCCCCAGATAGCAAGCATCCACCCAGATAGCAAGTATCCACCCAGATAGCAAGCATCCACCCAGATAGCAAGCATCCACCCAGATAGCAAGCATCCCCAGATAGCAAGCATCCCCTAGATAGCAAGCATCATCCCAGATAGCAAGCATCATCCCAGATAGCAAGCATCCCCCAGATAGCAAGCATCATCCCAGATAGCAAGCATCCACCTAGATAGCAAGCATCCACCTAGATAGCAAGCATCCACCCAGATAGCAAGCATCCCCCAGATAGCAAGCATCATCCCAGATAGCAAGCATCCACCTAGATAGCAAGCATCCACCTAGATAGCAAGCATCCACCCAGATAGCAAGCATCCCCTAGATAGCAAGCATCATCCCAGATAGCAAGCATCACCCAGATAGCAAGCATCATCCCAGATAGCAAGATAGTAAAACAGAGCCTATTATTCAACACCATTGATCCAAGGGAATTCCATAACTTTTTGGTTTAAATTAAGTAGTGTTTTACTACTTTATAGCTTTATTATCTTTACTATCTTAACAATTAAGCTAAAAATTAAAATGATAAATATTGTCAGTTTTTTAAAAAGTTTATTTTATTAACTTTGCATTATCTAATATAATAGCTTTATATGTTTGATTTTTGAATTTTTGTTTAATTTTAAAAACACGGAAGTCCTATTTTTTTTATAAATCTGCCTTTAAACAAGTTATTTTTATGCAAAAAGGATGATGTAATTTATTATCATGTAAATAAAAATGAAGTATACATTTATATCAGGTTTTTTATTAAAAGTTTTTCCTTAAGTTATATAATAGCTTGTAAATCAAATAGATGTATGAGTTGTTTATATATATGCAAAATTGCTAGCCAATTTGTCCACTCTAGCTAATATAAACTATTGTGGACCAAATGTAAATCACAAAATTGATGACTTTTTCTAGACAATTTTTACCTTTTTGGCAAAATTTCACAAAAAATTTAAGTTTCTAAGTACTTAGCTTTTGGGTAAGATCTGGTCAAAATTAAGTTGTGTATATGTTCATCCTCTAACATAGTTGGCATTGGTTAATAAGAAGCATGTTTATTGTAGACAATAAATATTGTATTTAACTGGTTCAATATTTAACATGATTGTCATAGCCAGATAATGTAATTTTCATAGTCTTTAATAATAATCTTATTTTCATATTTCAGTGAAACCAAAAATAGCGCTCTATAGAATCTTGCTGTGTTATAAATAACATAAAATCTATTAACTGCAAAGTTACAGCACACAGACACAGAAGTCCTAAAGAATCAAGCTTGATCACTACTTAACAGCTGAAACAAAGACTTGAAAAAAGCATCGCATACTGGAATATTGCTTAATAAATACTGGCTGGCAGTGATAGTACATATTATAAATTGTATTTATGCGTCCCGCAACTGGCCAATATGGCCAGCTGTGCACCAGCAATCAGTTGAGCAATCTGCGCTCAAGAGTGCCAGCTGCCGGAGACTATGAGAACAAACCGGCTCAGCTGCAGGATTATTTATTAACTGGCGGTACAACCGCAGTGCCAGCAGGTCAGCATCATCAGCTACTGCAGGCGGATTCTACCAATCGCAGCTATCCGCTATCTCTGTACAATTTACCTGCGCTAATGCTGGCAGTGATTACGCTGTACTGCATCGGGTAGCCGCTAATGTTAATCAAAATGTCATTGCTCCTTCTGGCGGCGGCGGTTGCGGAGTTTTAGCCTCATCTACTAGCAGTAGTAGCTTCCGCGAATGCGGCTCGCGTCCCGTATTTAAATTGACAGTGGAATTAATCAAAACTTATAAAGTTATTAACGAGGTAAGTGTTTTGTTTTATAAGCTTTGTTTTTTTAAGAATTCATCTTTTCCTACTGGATCATAAATTCAGCGCTTCTATCAGTTTGTTCATGGCGCCTACTCAAACCCAAATTTGGGCACTCCTATCAGTTTGTTTAGCGCCTACTCAAACTCAAACCCAAATTTGGGCGCTCCTGTCAGTTTGTTTGGCGCCTACTCAAACCCAAAATTTGGCGCTCCTGTCAGTTTGTTTGGCGCCTACTCGAATCCAAATTTGGCGCTTCTATCAGTTTGTTTGGCGCCTACTCAAACTCAAACCCAAATTTGGGCGCTCCTGTCAGTTTGTTTGGCGCCTACTCAAACCCAAAATTTGGCGCTCCTGTCAGTTTGTTTGGCGCCTACTCGAATCCAAATTTGGCGCTTCTATCAGTTTGTTTGGCGCCTACTCAAACTCAAACCCAAATTTGGGCGCTCCTGTCAGTTTGTTTGGCGCCTACTCAAACCCAAAATTTGGCGCTCCTGTCAGTTTGTTTGGCGCCTACTCGAATCCAAATTTGGCGCTTCTATCAGTTTGTTTGGCGCCTACTCAAACCCAAATTTGGGCGCTTCTGTCAGTTTGTTTGGCGCCTACTCAAACTCAAACCCAAATTTGGGCGCTCCTGTCAGTTTGTTTGGCGCCTACTCGAATCCAAATTTGGCGCTTCTATCAGTTTGTTTAGCGCCTACTCAAACCCAAATTTGGGCGCTCCTATCAGTTTGTTTGGCGCCTACTCAAACCCAAATTTGGGCGCTCCTGTCAGTTTGTTTGGCGCCTACTCAAACCCAAATTTGGGCGCTCCTGTCAGTTTGTTTGGCGCCTACTCAAATCCAAATTTGGCGCTCCTATCAGTTTGTTTGGCGCCTACTCAAATCCAAATTTGGCGCTCCTATCAGTTTGTTTGGCGCCTACTCAAATCAAAATTTGGCGCTCCTATCAGTTTGTTTGGCGCCTCAAACATAGTGTTGTCTCCATAACAATGACTTTTTTAATCGGTTCAATAATCTACACAAGCGTGGGAACCAATTGAACGCTATGTTTAATGCAGTAATTGTTGTTATTTTGCGCAACTAAAATTGCAAAGTCAACGGGCTAAAACTTATATTGCATCTAAAAATAGTTTACGTTTGTAAATGAAAAGTTTTAGATAAATAAGTATTGATGCTTCAGATTTGAGTGGTTTTTATGTTATTGTGTTACCTTCTGTGGTGCCTTTTTGGGGTTTGTGACGTCTTATTATAGGGTTTTTGGCGCCTTTTGTTTGGTTCTCGCGCCCTTTTGCCGGGTTGTGGCGCTCTTTTGCCGGGTAGTGACGCCTTTTTGTGAATTTTAGGCTTTGCAGCGCCCTTTTTGTGGATTGTGGCGCCCTTTTGGGGATTGTAGCGCCCTTTTTGTGAATTGTAGCGCCCTTTTTGTGGATTGTGGCGCCTTTTTTGTGGATTGTGGCGCCCTTTTTATGGATTGTAGCGCCCTTTTTGTGGATTGTAGCGCCCTTTTTGTGGGGGTCGTGGCGCCCTGTTGTGGGAGTTGTGGCGCCCTTTCGCGGGCTGTGGCGCCTTTGTAGGGTTTTTTTACTGTGTTTGTCGCAGCTTTGCGGTACAGCTGTCACCTGTCAATGATGTCTAATCCACACCCCACCCCCTCTACTACCCGTTTTCCCCGTCAGCAATACTACAAAAAGAAGCGTCGCGGTTGCGTAACAGGCGCAGAAAGCGGCGCCAACGGATCCGCCAGCGTCGGTGGTGGCGCCGGCGGCACGGGCGTCAATTCCGGCTCAACAGTCGCTGTGACTTCATCGCTAGAAGACGCAAATCCCCAGCAGAGCAAACGGGAGAAGCGCCTATTCAATGACGGCTACGACGATCAGAATCACGACTATATAGTTCGGCCTGGGGAGTTCTGGATAGACAGATACCAAGCGGACAGTCTGATTGGCAAAGGCAGCTTCGGCCTAGTGGTGAAAGCGCTCGACACCAAAGAGGACGCCCACGTGGCCGTGAAAATCATTAAAAACAAGCCGGCATTTCTGCGGCAGGCCAGAGTTGAAGTTGGCCTATTAGAGCTCATGGCTAAACAGCCGGATTGTAAAAATTTTGTCGTTAATTTAAGGCATCATTTCAGTTTTCGCAATCACCTGTTCCTAGTGTTTGACTTGCTCAGCTACAACCTTTACGACCTGTTGCGCAACACTAATTTCCGCGGCGTGTCATTGAATTTAACGAGAAAATTTGCGCAACAATTATGCAACGGTTTGGCGTTCCTGTCTCGTCTGCAGATTATTCATTCGGATTTGAAACCGGAGAATATTCTGTTAGTTAATCCGAAACGATCGGCTATTAGGATTATCGATTTTGGCAGTTCGTGTCACGTTAATTCCAGAATCTATCAGTACATTCAGTCGCGATTTTATCGTTCGCCAGAAGTTCTGGTTGGAATGCAGTACGGCCTGCCCATTGATATGTGGTCTCTGGGCTGCATTCTGGTTGAATTACACACTGGGGAGCCGCTGTTTGCCGGCCATCACGAGGCCGATCAGCTCATGCGACTGGTTGAAGTTCTCGGTGAGTGCCGTTTCTTAGAAATGTCCCTGCTATCTATCTGTCTGTCTATTATCTGTCTATCTATCTATCTATCTATCCATCTATTTATCCATCTATCTATCTATCTATCTATCTATCTATCCATCTATCTATCTATCTATCTATCTATCTATCCATCTATCTGTCTACCTATCTATATATCTATCTATCTATCTATCTGTCTACCTATCTATCTATCGATCTATCTATCT
Source organism: Macrostomum lignano (assembly GCA_002269645.1). NCBI lineage: Eukaryota > Metazoa > Platyhelminthes > Macrostomidae > Macrostomum > Macrostomum lignano. Next base: position 183,965 of record NIVC01002252.1, on the reverse strand, counting down.
ATCTATCGATCTATCTATCTATCCATCTATTTATCTGTCTACATAGCTGTCTATCTGTGTCTATCTGCAGTGCCAAAATGTTTTTAAAATTAAACGTATTCCGCACTAATGCTGAGATATTTGAGCTATAAAACAATCAGATCCTCGCAGTAAATTTTGGCTCTTTAAGTCTTCAAACTTGTAAATAATATGCCCTGTCTCATACTAGAAACTGACAAGATTATTGGCTAATTGGTTATGTTCATAAAATATACTAATATATAAATGCAGCTTAACTTGGGCTTTAAAATCCAGTGCTCGATAAAATTTCTGTAACTGCAGTGTCAAATATTTTATAATTCGAACTCCAAGACAGTCAGCCTGTCTGCTCATTTTAATTAGACGCCCATGTTAAATGTCAGAACTTCGGCAAGCCAATTATTTAAAGCAGATTTTATGCGGTTATAAATAGCTTTGCTGATTGGCTGTCAGAATTCTGTAGTTTTGCAGTAAGGTGATTCAAGCTGTTTCCTAAATATATTCCAAAAATTAGCTGCAGAGAGCGTCTTAAACCTACAGTTAATGCTAATTGATTTACAGGTAGGCTGGCAACCTTGGTCAAATATGTTTCAAATAAACTTCAGATGGGGGTAGCAACCTACTGTCAAATAACCTTCAGATGGAGTTAGCAACCTACTGTCAAATAACCTTCAGATGGAGTTAGCAACCTACTGTCAAATAACCTTCAGATGGGGTTAGCAACCTACTGTCAAATAACCTTCAGATGGGGTTAGCAACCTACTGTCAAATAACCTTCAGATGGGGTTAGCAACCTACTGTCAAATAACCTTCAGATGGGGTTAGCAACCTACTGTCAAATAACCTTCAGATGGGGTTAGCAACCTACTGTCAAATAACCTTCAGATGGGGTTAGCAACCTACTGTCAAATAACCTTCAGATGGGGTTAGCAACCTACTGTCAAATAACCTTCAGATGGGATTAACAACCTACTGTCAAATAACCTTCAGATGGGATTAACAACCTACTGTCAAATAACCTTCAGATGGGGGTAGCAACCTACTGTCAAATGACCTTCAGATGGGATTAGCAACCTACTGTCAAATAACCTTCAGATGGAGTTAGCAACCTACTGTCAAATAACCTTCAGATGGGGGTAGCAACCTACTGTCAAATAACCTTCAGATGGGGTTAGCAACCTACTGTCAAATAACCTTCAGATGAGATTAGCAACCTACTGTCAAATAACCTTCAGATGGGATTAGCAACCTACTGTCAAATAACCTTCAGATGGGGTTAGCAACCTACTGTCAAATAACCTTCAGATGGGGTTAGCTACCTACTGTCAAATAACCTTCAGATGGGATTAGCAACCTACTGTCAAATAACCTTCAGATGGAGTTAGCAACCTACTGTCAAATAACCTTCAGATGGGGTTAGCAACCTACTGTCAAATAATCTTCAGGTAGGATAGCTACCTACTGTCAAATAATCTTCAGGTAGGATAGCTACCTACTGTCAAATAATCTTCAGGTAGGATAGCTACCTACTGTCAAATAATTTTCAAATAGGATAGCTACCTACTGTCAAATAATCTTCAGGTAGGATAGCAACCTACTGTCAAATAATCTTCAGGTAGGATAGCTACCTACTGTCAAATAATCTTCAGGTAGGATAGCTACCTACTGTCAAATAATCTTCAGGTAGGATAGCTACCTACTGTCAAATAATCTTCAGGTAGGATAGCTACCTACTGTCAAATAATCTTCAGGTAGGATAGCTACCTACTGTCAAATAATCTTCAGGTAGGATAGCTACCTACTGTCAAATAATTTTCAGGTAGGATAGCTACCTACTGTCAAATAATCTTCAGGTAGAATAGCTACCTACTGTCAAATAATCTTCAGGTAGGATAGCAACCTACTGTCAAATAATCTTCAGGTAGAATAGCTACCTACTGTCAAATAATCTTCAGGTAGGATAGCAACCTACTGTCAAATAATTTTCAGGTAGGATAGCTACCTACTGTCAAATAATTTTCAAATAGGATAGCTACCTACTGTCAAATAATCTTCAGGTAGGATAGCAACCTACTGTCAAATAATCTTCAGGTAGGATAGCTACCTACTGTCAAATAATCTTCAGGTAGGATAGCTACCTACTGTCAAATAATCTTCAGGTAGGATAGCTACCTACTGTCAAATAATTTTCAAATAGGATAGCTACCTACTGTCAAATAATCTTCAGGTAGGATAGCAACCTACTGTCAAATAATCTTCAGGTAGGATAGCTACCTACTGTCAAATAATCTTCAGGTAGGATAGCTACCTACTGTCAAATAATCTTCAGGTAGGATAGCAACCTACTGTCAAATAATCTTCAGGTAGGATAGCTACCTACTGTCAAAAAATTTTCAAATAGGATAGCTACCTACTGTCAAATAATCTTCAGGTAGGATAGCAACCTACTGTCAAATAATCTTCAGGTAGGATAGCAACCTACTGTCAAATAATCTTCAGGTAGGATAGCTACCTACTGTCAAATAATCTTCAGGTAGGATAGCTACCTACTGTCAAATAATCTTCAGGTAGGATAGCAACCTACTGTCAAATAATCTTCAGGTAGGATAGCTACCTACTGTCAAATAATTTTCAGGTAGGATAGCTACCTACTGTCAAATAATCTTCAGGTAGGATAGCAACCTACTGTCAAATAATCTTCAGGTAGGATAGCAACCTACTGTCAAATAATCTTCAGGTAGGATAGCTACCTACTGTCAAATAATCTTCAGGTAGGATAGCTACCTACTGTCAAATAATCTTCAGGTAGGATAGCTACCTACTGTCAAATAATCTTCAGGTAGGATAGCTACCTACTGTCAAATAATCAAATATATAGTTGAGACAGATAGATAGACAGTCACAAAATCTCTTTACCATTTAATTACCTCCTGTAAAAGCTTCAACAAGCTCTAAGCTGAACCCCATCCCGATATTCCAGGCATTCCGCCACCCGAACTGCTGGACGCCGGCTCAAAGACTTCAAAATTTTTCGAGCGCCTCGCCGACGGCACCTACAGGCCACTGTTGTACAGCGGCCCGGAGCAGCAGCAGGCAGCAGCTGCAGCAGCCGCTGCCGCGGCCGCAAAGTCGTCCCGGCCTCCGCCGGCCGTGCCGGCCTATCAGCCGCCCGCGTCGCGTCGACTTCGCGACATTGTCGGCGCTGACAGCGGCGGACCCGGCGGTCGACGCGCCGACGAAGCGGGCCATTCGCCGACGGATTATCAGGTGTTTTTGGACTTAGTAGCCCAGATGCTGGTGTACGAGCCCAGGTCTAGGATGAGGCCCGAGGCAGCGTTGCAGCACAAGTTCTTTCGAGGTGCAACGGCAACGTCAGGATCTGCGCAGCAGCAGCAGAAGCAGAGACCTGGGCCAGCGTTTTGAAGCTTCTCATTTTGCAAAAACTATTTTAATTAGTTCATAATTAATTGGGGCCAAGGGGCATTCGCTTCTTCAAGACAATGTTTCCCTATAGAGTTACAGTGTAAGACGCTGATTCGGGTTTTACAATCTCTGCCGAATTTCACAGTTGCAGGTTGCCTGAATAAGAAAGCCGTTGATTTCGTATCCCTAATCTCTATATCCCAATCTTCATATCCCCAATCTCCACATCCCCAATCTTCATATCACCAATCTCCACATCCCCAATCTTCATATCCCCAATCTCCACACCCCAATCTTCATATCCCCAATCTCCACATCCCCAATCTCCACATCCCCAATCTTCATATCCCCAATCTCCACACCCCAATCTCCATATCCCCAATCTCCACATCCCAATCTTCATATCCCTAATCTCCAAATCCCCAATCTCCACATCCCCAATCTTCATATCCCCAATCTCCACACCCCAATCTCCATATCCCCAATCTCCACATCCCCAATCTTCATTCCTTAATCTCCATATCCTTAATATCCATATCCTTAATCTCCATTCCCCAAAGCCCAAACTCCACACCCCAAAGTTCATATCCCCAAACTTTATAGATTGTTGTTAAATTATTGGCGTCTAAAACTCGTGGAAATTTCCCCAAATGGACCGGCTCCTTAGGTTGGCTTCAGTAATCCAACTTTTATTCTGATTCTTATAAGTCCATTTTTGTATAATCTCCACAGCCTTAATATTGTTCTTGAATAAAGTCAAAATTTGCATACAAAATAGTTTTGATGTTTATTTCTCTATATATATTTATATCTTGTTACTAAAGCCTGCTAGCGATTGCTTTTCGTTTATAATTTAATAATTGAACACAGTTCATATGTAAAGCAATGTTTTGCTCATCAGAATCGATCCGTGTCCACTTTGCTTTCACACTTATAGTTTGTTTGCCTTTCTCTGCTTAAAGGTCAGTTTGCAAAAACAGCAATTGTCTATTTATCGCAAGCAAGCATTATTAGAACATTTGTCTGATAATATTCAATATGCACTACTTACTACAGACACAAACTAGTAGCCCCTTGCTTATCTGTTTAACTTTTTTTTTCAAATTCCACCGTTCATTAAGTATCTAGTTTAACAAAAAATAGTCTTTAACTTGTGCTCAACGCTGAACATAATACTTCAGTGTATGCTGCTTTTTGCGCTTTGATTGATAGCGGAAGCTTAAATCAATCTTTAGGCACGCTTTCACCCTTGACAAGTCTGAAGTACCGGCTAGACAGTTAGGTAAAAGCCACTGGTAAACAGTGCTCAGTTTGTCTCTTAAACAACCCTCAACTCACTCTTCCCTTAAGGGAATTTAAGGCCTTAAATACAGCCCCAACAATCAGCTTTAAACAGCCCTAGCAATCGCCATTAAACAGCCCTAGCAATCGCCATTAAACAGCCCTAAAAATCGCCATTAAACAGCCCTAACAATCGCCATTAAACAGCCCTAACAATCGCCATTAAACAGCCCTAACAATCGCCATTAAACAGCCCTAACAATCGCCATTAAACAGCCCTAACAATTGCCATTAAACAGCCCTAACAATCGCCATTAAACAGCCCTAACAATCGCCATTAAACAGCCCTAACAATTGCCATTAAACAGCCCTAACAATCGCCATTAAACAGCCCTAACAATCGCCATTAAACAGCCCTAACAATCGCCATTAAACAGCCCTAACAATCGCCATTAAACAGCCCTAACAATCGCCATTAAACAGCCCTAACAATTGCCATTAAACAGCCCTAGCAATCGCCATTAAACAGCCCTAACAATCGCCAATAAACAGCCCTAACAATTGCCATTAAACAGCTGTTCCAAGTCGCACAATTCTTTAAATTTGCCTTAGTAATTTTGGTCGTTAAGCTACTTACAGTAGTAAATTATACAAGCTAGCTGTATTGGGTTTCATTGGCTTAGCACTCAAGTTTATTAATTTTAATTTAGTTTCTGTAGTACCTGCAGCCCATAAAAAATGCATAATTTCGCTTTGCCGTGCCCGCTGTCTAATTTACCTGTTACTGCAATTTACCTACTATTTACTAATTCTATTGTGTTTCATTAATTTTGCCTTTCTCCAACTGCAAGTGCTGAGAGCTCTGTAAATCTGATGATCTGAATGCTTTTTCTGCACTGTCGCTGCTTCTCCTCGTAGCTCGCCACTGAAATCGCTATATAAAGAGATTCGCTGTAATCTGTTAATTTGCATATACGTGTATTTACGTATACATACTGCATATATGCGCAATGAACATAATAACTATTAATAGACCATAGCTTACTAGTTCTTTGGCATAATTAATAATACAATTTGTTAAACTTGCAATCTGCATCATCTATAAATACTTTTACTATTTATGTTTAGTAAATTTTTGTTGCATATAGCTGTTTTAATATTTAACAAGTTGATATATTTGCATAAACTTCAAGCTTTTAAACGCGAAGCTATGTCCTATAAATATAAACTGAAACAGTTAGTTCGCATATTTATTTAATAATTGCCACGATTCATAAGTTTAAAATCTATTAATAATCAATTTTATAGCTTGCCTTAATAATTGTTGTCATATACGCATGGCCGGCAAGACGGACAGACAGGCAGGCAGACAGGCAGGCAGACAGACATACAAACAATATCGGAACTGAATATTGCTTATCTACTCGTAATCTGTTCGAGAAACCAGATATAATTACATGTAAGTATATATAGCGCTCGCAGTTTGGGCTACCGTAAATGAAATACATGTACATATTCAGCAGTGTTCTGTCAAAATTAAACGCGTCCGGAGTGAGTCACAAAATTGTTACGCTCGTATATCACAAAAAGCATTTTTAACTTATTCCTGTTTGCTGTTCTGTTCGACTTAATTATAGCTCATTGTTAAAATACATTTAATTGCCAAGGTGTGTCCTGTCTCTGATATGTGCAGAATACTCGTATCAGTTCAAGTTACAACATTTAATGCTCGTGCCGTCCCGTGCGCATGTTCATATGTATATGTGGTACACGTTCCTCTACACAGTACGTCATGTCAGCGTAAATTAAAAAATGCCAATTCGCATTCTAGCCATCTCCATCACACACGTCGGGTCGATCATTTTGAACACTGAAGTAAAAAATAGGCAATCAGTTACACCTTGATTTTCTTGGAAATGCGCTAGAGTTAAGGTATTTAAGCTACATTTTTCATATCACATTGCATATTCTAGAGAACGCATGCATGTGGTACATTGGGGTTTCGCGCCATACATGTTTGAGAAATCTGGTCTACATGTAAGCGCATACAGTGGGTAAATTTAGGCGTAGAAAATTTATAAATGTGCTCGTGCAACTGGATACCGTGTATGAGCTATATATATATACAAACAGCAGCTTGCAGCTTACACATACATTTACATACATGTATGTTTAAAAACTCAATGTGGCACGTACGTGACCCACTGCAGTCGCCATTCACAGCTTCTTGCACATGGCTAGCATAAATAACTTTGGTAGGACATAAGTAAGGATGAGTTAGGCCTATAAGTTGTGTGGTTTTGTATTTGATAATTTTATTTCTTGTGGTGATTGCTTATTGCACTTGCAATCGCAACGAAGGCTAGAAACTTGAGTCTTCCTTGATCGTGATTTAATTGGTGCGATTTAGTAAATGCTAGAAACCCCAATTGATTCTGTGTTAAAATCAAGCAGTAAAAAATAAAATACACGTAGCATCAACATAAGTAAAAATGCAGGATGAACCGATAAAGATTGAATGGATTTTTCTACAATTTGTTAGATAGTGTACGAAAAGATTTTCAACCTGATAAATTTATATTTTGATTTCATATGATGAGCTATCTTTGATCAAGTTGAAATTTTAATGCGTGGTCTGCAGGCAGGTTCGGACAGACGGACAGACGAACATAAAATCGAATTGAAGATTCTAAAAAAGAACCTACGTAGCGGTAGTTTAGTTAGTTATTACTATTATCTTGTCTTGACGGTGTCGGTGACATATAGTCATGCTCATGTCATGCCATAGCATAGGCCTAGGCCCTAACCCTAGTCCCTAACAAAAGCAGCCAATAAATAAAGCGGCTTAGCGGCTAAAGCCTAGTGCTAATTAAAGCTAAATGGTGTTTGAGTCTGTCTAATTGTGATTATTGAATATTAGGCCTACTTTATTCATGTCTACCAGTTATTCATGTATGATTTCATTTATTCTATTAAACTTTAGTAGTTAGCTAAAAAATAGTAAAGTTTTCTTTCTTGCCAAATAATTTTGGTATGACTAGGTGTATTTGCCTCTAGCCTTGGCCCTTGGCTTAGGCTTAGCAAAAAAGAGTAAGGATTCCTCATTGATTGGAGATCATGCCAGAAATTTCTAGCATAAATTAATAGATTTTAGGTTAGGCCCTAGTGATTGCAAGTTGGTATATAAGTCTAGGCCCTAGTTTAAGGCCTATAATAATTATGTTAGATAATATTTTAAGCATTGATTAGTAAGGGGCCTATAGAGAGCAGTATTCCATATGTAATTCCATGGTCTCCCATCATTTCAATGGTCTTCTATCAGTAATTCCATTGGCATTAGTAAGTCCATTACTTATTCTATTGGAAAATTTAAGTATTGATCAGTTTATCATAGAAATTATTATAATTGATAGCCTACACATTATCCAATGACTAATAGAATATCTAACAAAACTATGTGATAGAATATCTAATGAAAAAAGTCATAACAATAATACATGCCAGGTTGCGGATGGTATGCATGTATGCCAAAACTTTTCCGGCATACAAAATGGCCACCCTAAGCCTAAGTCCTTGGCATACACAATCGGCGTACACAACGCCTGGTGCACTTTGTTGGCGTACACTATTGGCGTATACAAGTAACACAGCCATGCATACTTTTTTGGCGTACAAATTTTGGTGAATAAATTCATGCTATGCACATTCATGATACATGCGCAAGCTCCAAAATTTGGTTGGCTGTGTGACTTAGTTTTAACAAAAAATGCAATATATTTTTTAGCCAAAAATGCAACTTAAATGTAAAGGAAACCCTAAAGCAAAATTAATGCAACTTTGGATAAATGGCAAGATTAACTGTGACTATCTTATTAAGGCAAAATGCCTTGTTATCTACTTAGTAGTACTACTTAGATATTTATTCAGGTGGGCATTATAGCAACTTACCTTGGTTGGCCACCAAATTGGTCAGCCAGATTGGCCAACTCGGCCAATATAAAACATAAAATTTTGATTAGTCTTTCTTAGTTTCAAACTTTCAACTAATATATAATGTTAATAATGCAAAATTTTGTTTGATTATCAGATATATAATCATATATAATATCAATTATTTAAGTATATATGAGATCTAGTGCCTGCATATTTTCTTAGAAGCATCTAGTCCAGTCTACAACCAGGCACACAATTTTCTAATAGCAATCTCAGAGCCAGTCAGTAGGCCAGAGCTGATTCACGAGATCAATTGCCTTGGTCTAGTGCCTATATATAAGATAAACATAGGCTCTATATATCATAATATTTATATTTAATCAGTTTATGTTTTTGAGTATATGTAAGACAATATCTTGGCTATGGCTTATATCCAATATATAGCTTAATACTAAAAATTAAATATCTCATTAGAGTAAATTTAAAATGTGTAGATACTTTGTCAAATATACAAGTTTATAGACAAAGTTTAGTCTTAAATATAGAGCATATAGCTATATAGGATTATAAGAATATATTTTTATAGTTAGCTTAACTTTTTCAGTTTTCTTGTTAGCATAATCATAAAAAGTAATCAGAGTAAGCTTTTTACAATTTAAATTTGATGCTTTCTCAATTTGAAGATTTAAAATATTTAAGATTGTAGATATGCCAATTGATTTCTTTATTGATATAGGATGCCATGCTATCTGTATAGATTCCCATTTTTTATGATACTCGTAATATAGATAAATTAATTTTTTTTAAATTCCAATTTTAAAGTGTTGAACTTTTATCAATGTTTCAAGGTATCTAAGTGGTACTATTTAGATGAATTTGTATTATTATATTGAATACAAAGATATTTTTACTGTTAATATTCAAATCTATGGCATTAAAATTTAGTAGGCGCCTAAGGGAGTGCCAAAGAGTGTGCTTTGGGTGCTAAAGAGAGTGCTTTGGGTGCTAAAGAGTGTGCTTTGGGTGCTAAAGAGAGTGCTTGGGATGCTAAAGAGAGTGCTTCGGGTGCTAAAGAGTGTGCTTTGGGTGCTAAAGAGAGTGCTTGAGACGCTAAAAAGAATGCTTCGGGTGCTAAAAAGTGTGCTTTGGGTGCTAAAGAGAGTGCTTGGGACGCTAAAGAGAGTGCTTTGGGTGCTAAAGAGAGTGCTTGGGACGCTAAAAAGAGTGCTTCGGGTGCTAAAGAGTGTGCTTTGGGTGCTAAAGAGAGTGCTTGGGACGCTAAAAAGAGTGCTTCGGGTGCTAAAGAGTGTGCTTCGGGTGCTAAAGAGTGTGCTTTGGGTGCTAAAGAGAGTGCTTGGGGTGCTAAAGAGAGTGCTTGGAGTGCTAAAGAGAGTGCTTGGGACGCTAAAGAGAGTGCTTCGGGTGCTAAAGAGAGTGCTTGGGGTGCTAAAGAGAGTGCTTGGAGTGCTAAAGAGAGTGCCTGGGGTGCTAAAGAGAGTGCTTGGAGTGCTAAAGAGAGTGCCTGGGGTGCTAAAGAGAGTGCTTGGGATGCTAAAGAGAGTGCTTGGAGTGCTAAAGAGAGTGCCTGGGGTGCTAAAGAGAGTACTTGGAGTGCTAAAGAGAGTGCCTGGGGTGCTAAAGAGAGTGCTTGGAGTGCTAAAGAGAGTGCCTAGGGTGCTAAAGAGAGTACTTGGAGTGCTAAAGAGAGTGCCTGGGGTACTAAAGAGAGTGCTTGGGATGCTAAAGAGAGTGCCTGGGGTGCTAAAGAGAGTGCTTGGGATGCTAAAGAGAGTGCTTGGAGTGCTAAAGAGAGTGCCTGGGGTGCCAAAGATAGTTCTTGGGGTGCTAAAAGAGAGTGATTACGGCGCCAGAGGCTTTGGTTTTTACTCTAAGAGTCGTAATTTTTCAAATATTTTATTTTGCAGCAAATTGTTTCAACGCCACTCGCACAGTAAAAATGGGCGGTGACAAGCGTAAGAAAGCCGGAAAATCTAGCGGCGCCAATAAAGAGTCTTCGAGTTCTGGCCGACCGTCTAAGAAAGTCCGGATAGAAAAACCCGCAGCCAAAGACGATTCCGATGTGGATTATCAAGCGTCGGATTTTGAAGACGACGCGGCGACAGATGCCGCCACCGAGGCCGCTGTGCCCGCCGCGGCTGCTAAAGGCGCGCCAGGCGCCGAGGCTGGCGCCGTCGAAATGGACGAATATGGCGCTAAAGACTACAGTAAATCGTTGACATTGAAAACCGATCACGAGTCCAGGCCATTGTGGGTAGCGCCTGATGGGCATATTTTCCTAGAAGCATTCAGTCCGGTCTACAAGCAGGCGCACGATTTTCTAATAGCAATCTCAGAGCCAGTCAGTAGGCCAGAGCTGATTCACGAGTATCGACTGACTTCTTACAGTCTGTACGCTGCTGTTAGTGTCGGTTTAGAAACTGACAATATTATTGAATACTTGCGACGGCTGTGCAAAACCTCTTTAGATCCCGGCATTGAGCAGTTCATTAGGATTTGTACGCAAAGCTACGCTAAGCTTAAATTAGTGCTAAAAGATGGCCGCTATTTTATTGAAAGCCAACATTTGACAGTTGTGAAAACTGTACTATTGGATCCTGTGGTCATGGAGTGCCTGCTCAACCCTAGTCAGTCTCAGTCAATGCTGGAGGCGGCTGTGGCAGCTGCACAGGTGAGACTGCGTGCGCTGTAGGTTTTTTTTTCAAGGTTAGGAATCCCGATGAAAACGTTACCGTGACTCTAGCGACTCTGGGATGACTGTTGAGTCACTCGCGCATCGCGTGTGTTGTAAAATCATGAAAAAGAGTCTCGAAAAAGTCTACCAACCAACTCAAGTAGACTGAACTCTACTCTAGCACGTCTTAGATACAACTCTACACGCTACACCCAGAGTCACTTGCGTTGCCTTAGAGTCGTTTCAGAGTTGCAGCCAATCCGCCTCGAATTGACTCTTTGACGACGTTTTTGGCGACTTGTACCGTGACATCTCGTCGTTTTAGGGTCGTCCGTTTAGTCCAGGTGTCGGCAAGTTCCGGCTCGCGGGCCACATGCAGCCCAGCCCGCAAAGCCTCTCTATCCGGCTCTCGGGTTCTTTGAAACTTCACAATAGCAATCCGGCCCGCTCAAGGTTTTTGTCTCTTTTCAGCTGTCTCGTCTCCATTCTCTCCTCTCGTCTCCTCTTCCCTCCTGTTCCTCTTTCTTCAGATAAAAAAGTGCCGACCCCTGGTGTAGTCACTTCTTTCCTGTTTTACCTGCGTTACCTGCAACACGACTCTAGGATGACGCAAGTGAATCTGGGATGCTTCTTGGCCTAGGTGCCGTTTTCATCGGGGATTTTTATTATCGTTTATTTAGCTCGTATTAGTGTGATCTAGAGTAGGAAAATATTGAGATTATCTGTATGAGAATAGATTGTGAAGAGAAAGGCTAATAAAGTTATGATGAAATGAGATTAAAATTAGAAATTTAGAAGACACCCCCTTCGGGGCGCCCAATAAGCAAGGCACAAAAATTATTTATCAAAATCCTATTTGCCTTGAGTCGACACTTGAGCAATATGAATACAAAATATTATTGCGCTATTATCCATTGCTTGTTACTGAGAGCCTAAATAAAATAAATATCCATGAAAATGGGATTGACAGGGCCGCACTGTGCCAGCCTCAGCGGCTGAACAGCAGGCTGACTCAGCCGCCGCCGCCGCCGCATCGACAACCGACACTCCCAGCGACATCCTTGACCTATACGATCGGCTGGACCGAGAGGACGCCACCGCGGAGGACTTGGCCGCATCGGCCAGCCGAGTATCTCTAGAAGTGCAACAGAGCATGATTGAAGTGCTGCAGAAGCGCTGCACTGAACTGGATTATCCTCTGATGGCCGAGTACGACTTCCGTCAGGATACGAAGAATCCGAATCTGTCTATAGATTTGAAGCCGCTAACTACACTGCGGCCGTATCAGGAGAGATCGTTGCATAAGATGTTCGGCAATGGCAGAGCTCGCAGCGGTGTCATTGTGCTGCCATGCGGAGCTGGTAAAACTTTAGTAGGCGTTACGGCCGCTTGCACTGTGCGTAAGCGATGCCTGGTGCTGTGCACTTCCGGCGTAGCCGTTGAACAATGGCGCAGCCAGTTCCGGCTCTGGTCGACTATCGAAGATTCTCAGATATGTCGATTCACCAGCGAGTCTAAAGAGCGACCGGGTAGCGCAGGGATTTGCATATCCACTTATTCTATGATTGCTCACAGCAGTAAGCGATCCTTTGAGGCTGAACAGGTGAGGATAATGAGCTTGCAGTTCATCAAGCCACCAGTAACCCACTTGAGGACCCACTTCCGGTTAATAAACAGCTAATAATCCACTTCCGGGTTATAAATAGTTACTAACCTACTTCCGGTTAATAAATAGCTACTAACCCACTTCCGGTTAATAAATAGCTTCTAACCCACTTCCGGTTAAATAGCTACTAACCCACTTCCGGTTAATAAATAGCTACTAACCCACTTCCGGTTAATAAACAGCTAATAATCTACTTCCGGTTAATAAATAGCTACTAACCCACTTCCGGTTAATAAACAGCTAATAATCTACTTCCGGTTAATAAACAGCTAATAATCTACTTCCAGTTAATAAATAGCTACTAACCCACTTCCGGTTAATAAACAGCTAATAATCTACTTCCGGTTTATAAATAGCTACTAACCCACTTCCGGTTAATAAACAGCTAATAATCTACTTTCGGTTAATAAACAGCTAATAATCCACTTCCGGTTAATAAACAGCTAATAATCTACTTCCGGTTAATAAACAGCTAATAATCTACTTTCGGTTAATAAACAGCTAATAATCTACTTCCGGTTAATAAACAGCTAATAATCTACTTTCGGTTAATAAACAGCTAATAATCTACTTCCGGTTAATAAATAGCTACTAACCCACTTCCGGTTAATAAACAGCTAATAATCTACTTCCGGTTTATAAATAGCTACTAACCCACTTCCGGTCAATAACCTGCTAATAATCCACTTTCGGTCAATAAAAAGATAATAATCCACTTCCGTTTCATAAACTGCTAATTTCTCCAGTTCCGGTTAGTAAACTGCTTATATTTTCTCTTCCGGTTAATAAACTGCTAATATCTTCACTTCCGGTTAGTAAACTGCTTCTAACTCATTTCCAGTTCCTTTAACCAACTGCGAATAATCCACTTCCGGTTATTTAATTATTCCCAATATCAATTGTTTAAAAAGCCACTGTTCTATCTCATTTCCGGTATATTGCACTATGCACTAGTAACAGGCTTTACAACTATTGGCATTATAATTAGAATATATTCAATTCTTACAATCTCCTTACCACCCATAGGTTATGTCCTGGCTTCGCGACCAAGAATGGGGCCTAATGGTGCTAGACGAGGTGCACACAATCCCGGCCAAGATGTTCCGGCGGGTGCTAACTATCGTACGCTCGCACTGCAAGCTGGGCCTGACGGCCACTCTGGTACGCGAGGATGACAAAATCGCGGATTTGAACTTTCTAATTGGACCGAAGCTGTACGAGGCTAATTGGTTAGAGTTGCAGCGCGGTGGCTACATTGCCAGGGTTCAATGCGCCGAGGTCTGGTGCCCAATGACGCCGGAGTTTTATCGGGAATATTGCAGCCAGAAATCCTGGGCTAGGCGTACACTGTTGTATCAGATGAATCCCAATAAGTTTCGCGTCTGTCAGTTTCTAATTAACTATCACGCTAGACGCGAAGATAAAATCATCGTATTCTCTGACAACGTGTTCGCTCTGAAGTACTACGCCAACGCTTTGAATAAGCCGTATTTGTACGGGCCGACTTCTCAAACTGAGAGAATGTACGTGTTGAAAAACTTTCAAAACAATCCCCAAGTGAATACGATTTTCGTATCCAAGGTGGCGGATAATAGCTTCGATTTGCCTGAGGCCAACGTGCTGATCCAGATCACCAGTCACGGCGGCTCCCGGCGCCAGGAGGCCCAGCGTCTTGGCCGGATTCTTCGGGCCAAGCGCGGCACCGGGCCGGGCGACGAGTACAACGCGTACTATTATAGCTTGGTGTCGCAGGACACGGCTGAGATGTACTTTGCCGAGAAGAGGCAGCGGTTTCTGGTTAATCAGGTTCGTTTCAGACCGATATTTGGAATTCCATCTATTAGTGACGATTTGTTGATGGGGAATTTCATCGATTAGTGGCGATTTGTCGATGGGGAATTTCATCTATTAGTGACGACTTATCAATGGGGAATTCCATCTATTAGTGACGACTTATCAATGGGGAATTCCATCGATTAGTGACGATTTGTTGATGGGAATTCCATCTATTAGTGACGTTTGTTGAGGGGGAATTCCATCTATTAGTGACGATTTGTTGAGGGGAATTCCATCTATTAGTGACGATTTGTTGAGGGGGAATTCAATTCCATCGATTAGTGACGATTTGTTGAGGGGGAATTCCATCGATTAGTGACGATTTGTTGATGTGGAATTCCATCGATTAGTGACGATTTGTTGATGTGGAATTCCATCTATTAGTGACGATTTGTTGAGGGGGAATTCCATCTATTAGTGACGATTTGTTGAGGGGGAATTCCATCTATTAGTGACGATTTGTTGATGTGGAATTCCATCGATTAGTGACGATTTGTTGATGTGGAATTCCATCGATTAGTGACGGTTTGTTGAGGGGGAATTCCATCTATTAGTGACGATTTGTTGAGGGGGAATTCCATCTATTAGTGACGATTTGTTGAGGGGGAATTCCATCTATTAGTGACGATTTGTCAATGGGGAATTCCATCTATTAGTGACGATTTGTTGAGGGGGAATTCTATCTATTAGTGACGATTTGTTGAGGGGGAATTCTATCTATTAGTGACGATTTGTTGAGGGGAATTCCATCTCGATTAGTGACGATTTGTTGAGGGGGAATTCCATCTATTAGTGACGATTTGTTGAGGGGAATTCTATCTATTAGTGACGATTTGTTGAGGGGGAATTCTATCTATTAGTGACGATTTGTTGAGGGGGAATTCCATCGATTAGTGACGATTTGTTGATGGGAATTCCATCTATTAGTGACGGTTTGTTGAGGGGGAATTCCATCTATTAGTGACGATTTGTTGAGGGGGAATTCCATCTATTAGTGACGATTTGTCAATGGGGAATTCCATCTATTAGTGACGATTTGTTGAGGGGGAATTCTATCTATTAGTGACGATTTGTTGAGGGGGAATTCTATCTATTAGTGACGATTTGTTGAGGGGGAATTCAATTCCATCGATTAGTGACGGTTTGTTGAGGGGGAATTCCATCTATTAGTGACGATTTGTTGAGGGGGAATTCCATCTATTAGTGACGATTTGTTGAGGGGGAATTCCATCTATTAGTGACGATTTGTCAATGGGGAATTCCATCTATTAGTGACGATTTGTTGAGGGGGAATTCTATCTATTAGTGACGATTTGTTGAGAAGGAATTCTATCTATTAGTGACGATTTGTTGAGGGGGGATTCAATTCCATCGATTAGTGACGATTTGTTGATGTGGAATTCCATCGATTAGTGACGGTTTGTTGAGGGGGAATTCCATCTATTAGTGACGATTTGTCAATGGGGAATTCCATCTATTAGTGACGATTTGTTGAGGGGGAATTCCATATATTAGTGACGATTTGTTGAGGGGGAATTCAATTCCATCGATTAGTGACGATTTGTTGATGTGGAATTCCATCGATTAGTGACGATTTGTTGATGTGGAATTCCATCGATTAGTGACGGTTTGTTGAGGGGGAATTCCATCTATTAGTGACGATTTGTTGAGGGGGAATTCCATCTATTAGTGACGATTTGTTGAGGGGGAATTCCATCTATTAGTGACGATTTGTTGAGGGGGAATTCAATTCCATCGATTAGTGACGATTTGTTGATGTGGAATTCCATCGATTAGTGACGGTTTGTTGAGGGGGAATTCCATCTATTAGTGACGATTTGTCAATGGGGAATTCCATCTATTAGTGACGATTTGTTGAGGGGGAATTCTATCTATTAGTGACGATTTGTTGAGAGGGAATTCTATCTATTAGTGACGATTTGTTGAGGGGGAATTCAATTACATCGATTAGTGACGGTTTGTTGAGGGGGAATTCCATCTATTAGTGACGATTTGTTGAGGGGGAATTCCATCTATTAGTGACGATTTGTTGAGGGGGAATTCTATCTATTAGTGACGATTTGTTGAGGGGGAATTCTATCTATTAGTGACGATTTGTTGAGGGGGAATTCTATCTATTAGTGACGATTTGTTGATGTGGAATTCCATCGATTAGTGACGGTTTGTTGAGGGGGAATTCCATCTATTAGTGACGATTTGTTGAGGGGGAATTCAATTCCATCGATTAGTGACGATTTGTTGATGTGGAATTCCATCGATTAGTGACGGTTTGTTGAGGGGGAATTCCATCTATTAGTGACGATTTGTCAATGGGGAATTCCATCTATTAGTGACGATCTGTTGAGGGGAATTCTATCTATTAGTGACGATTTGTTGAGAGGAAATTCTATCTATTAGTGACGATTTGTTGAGGGGGAATTCAATTACATCGATTAGTGACGGTTTGTTGAGGGGGAATTCCATCTATTAGTGACGATTTGTTGAGGGGGAATTCCATCTATTAGTGACATTTGTTGAGGGGGAATTCCATCTATTAGTGACGATTTGTTGAGGGGGAATTCCATCTATTAGTGACGATTTGTTGAGGGGGAATTCCATCTATTAGTGACGATTTGTTGAGGGGGAATTCCATCTATTAGTGACGATTTGTTGAGGGGGAATTCTATCTATTAGTGACGATTTGTTGAGGGGGAATTCAATTCCATCGATTAGTGACGATTTGTTGATGTGGAATTCCATCGATTAGTGACGGTTTGTTGAGGGGGAATTCCATCTATTAGTGACGATTTGTTGAGGGGGAATTCCATCTATTAGTGACGATTTGTTGAGGGGGAATTCAATTCCATCGATTAGTGACGATTTGTTGATGTGGAATTCCATCGATTAGTGACGATTTGTTGATGTGGAATTCCATCGATTAGTGACGGTTTGTTGAGGGGGAATTCCATCTATTAGTGACGATTTGTTGAGGGGGAATTCCATCTATTAGTGACGATTTGTTGAGGGGAATTCCATCTATTAGTGACGATTTGTTGAGGGGAATTCAATTCCATCGATTAGTGACGATTTGTTGATGTGGAATTCCATCGATTAGTGACGGTTTGTTGAGGGGAATTCCATCTATTAGTGACGATTTGTCAATGGGGAATTCCATCTATTAGTGACGATTTGTTGAGGGGAATTCTATCTATTAGTGACGATTTGTTGAGAGGGAATTCTATCTATTAGTGACGATTTGTTGAGGGGGAATTCAATTACATCGATTAGTGACGGTTTGTTGAGGGGGAATTCCATCTATTAGTGACGATTTGTTGAGGGGAATTCCATCTATTAGTGACGATTTGTTGAGGGGGAATTCCATCTATTAGTGACGATTTGTTGAGGGGGAATTCTATCTATTAGTGACGATTTGTTGAGGGGGAATTCTATCTATTAGTGACGATTTGTTGATGTGGAATTCCATCGATTAGTGACGGTTTGTTGAGGGGGAATTCCATCTATTAGTGACGATTTGTTGAGGGGGAATTCCATCAATTAGTGACGATTTGTTGAGGGGGAATTCCATCTATTAGTGACGATTTGTTGAGGGGGAATTCCATATATTAGTGACGATTTGTTGAGGGGGAATTCAATTCCATCGATTAGTGACGATTTGTTGATGTGGAATTCCATCGATTAGTGACGGTTTGTTGAGGGGGAATTCCATCTATTAGTGACGATTTGTTGAGGGGGAATTCCATCTATTAGTGACGATTTGTCAATGGGGAATTCCATCTATTAGTGACGATTTGTTGAGGGGGAATTCAATTCCATTGATTAGTGACGGTTTGTTGAGGGGGAATTCCATCTATTAGTGACGATTTGTCAATGGGGAATTCTATCGATGAGTGACGATTTGTTGAGTGGGGAATTCTATCGACGAGTGACGATTTGTTGATGTGGAACTCCATCGATTAGTGACGATTTGTTTGCAGCACCTTACCGCCGCTCCCTCCCGCCCAGGGCTACGCATTCAAAGTGGTCACCAGGCTGCCCGGCATGGAGTCCGAGGAGGGCCTCGGCCTGTCAACCAAGGAGTCGCAGCTGCAGCTGCTCCAGCAGGTGCTGGCCACCTCCGAGTCGGACGCTCGCGACGAGGAGGAGCCCGGCCAGACGGCTTCGTCCGGCGGCGGCGCAATGAAGAAAGTCCAATCGGCGCCCGCATTCCAGCGCCGCTCGGCCACAATGGCCAGCCTGTCCGGCGCGGACGAGACCGTGTACACCGAGTTCCGCTCGGGACAGTCGGCCGCCAAGCGGTTGCAGGAGCGGCACCCGCTGTTTAGGAAGTTTAAACGTTGATTGATTTGCTGACAATGAGTTGAAATTCAATAATAGTATCCTGCCTACTTGTAGTAGTTAAATAAGTCTGACTGACCTTGTTTATTTAAGATGCTTTCACAACTAATTTATTTTTTATATGAAATCGACTTGACATAATTTGCGCTCCCAAATTTTCATATCTCCAATCTCCATATCCCCAATCTTCATATCCCCAATCTCCATATCCCCAATCTTCATATCCCCAATCTTCATATCCCCAATCTCCATATCCCCAATCCCCAATTCATATCCCCAATCTCCATATCCCCAATCTTCATATCCCCAATCTCCATATCCCAATCTTCATATCCCCAATCTCCATATCCCCAATCTCCATATCCCCAATCTTCATATCCCCAATCTTCATATCCCCAATCTTCATATCCCCAATCTCCATATCCCCTAATCTTCATATCCCCAATCTTCATATCCCCAATCTCCATATCCCCAATCTCCATATCCCTAATCTTCATATCCCCAATCTCCATATCCCTAATCTTCATATCCCTAATCTTCATATCCCAATCTCCATATCCCTAATCTTCATATCCCCAATCTTCATATTCCCTAATCTCCATATCCCTAATCTCATATCCCCAATCTCCATATCCCTAATCTTCATATCCCCAATCTTCATATCCCAATCTCCATATCCCCTAATCTTCATATCCCCAATCTCCATATCCCTAATCTCATATCCCCTAATCTTCATATCCCCAATCTTCATATCCCCAATCTCATATCCCTAATCTCATATCCCCAATCTTCATATCCCAATCTTCATATCCCCAATCTCATATCCCCAATCTCCATATCCCTAATCTTCATATCCCCAATCTTCATATCCCCAATCTCCATATCCCTAATCTTCATATCCCCAATCTTCATATCCCCAATCTCCATATCCCTAATCTTCATATCCCCAATCTCCATATCCCTAATCTTCATATCCCCAATCTTCATATCCCCAATCTCCATATCCCTAATCTTCATATCCCCAATCTTCATATCCCCAATCTCATATCCCTAATCTCATATCCCCAATCTCCATATCCGTAATCTTCATATCCCCAATCTTCATATCCCCAATCTCCATATCCCTAATCTTCATATCCCCAATCTTCATATCCCCAATCTTCATATCCCCAATCTCCATATCCCTAATCTTCATATCCCCAATCTTCATATCCCCAATCTCCATATCCCCAATCTCCATATCCCTAATCTTCATATCCCCAATCTTCATATCCCCAATCTCCATATCCCTAATCTTCATATCCCCAATCTCATATCCCCAATCTCCATATCCCTAATCTTCATATCCCCAATCTTCATATCCCCAATCTCCATATCCCTAATCTTCATATCCCCAATCTTCATATCCCCAATCTCCATATCCCTAATCTTCATATCCCCAATCTTCATATCCCCAATCTCCATATCCCTAATCTCATATCCCAATCTTCATATCCCCAATCTCCATATCCCCAATCTCCATATCCCTAATCTTCATATCCCCAATCTTCATATCCCCAATCTCCATATCCCTAATCTTCATATCCCCAATCTTCATATCCCCAATCTCCATATCCCTAATCTTCATATCCCCAATCTTCATATCCCCTAATCTTCATATCCCCAATCTCATATCCCTAATCTTCATATCCCTAATCTTCATATCCCCAATCTTCATATCCCTAATCTTCATATCCCCAATCTTCATATCCCCAATCTCCATATCCCTAATCTTCATATCCCCAATCCCATATCAATTCATATCCCCAATCTTCATATCCCCAATCTCCATATCCCCAATCTCCATATCCCCAATCTCCATATCCCCAATCTCCATATCCCTAATCTTCATATCCCCAATCTTTATTTCCCCAATCTCAATATCCCTAATCTTCATATCCCCAATCTTCATATCCCCAATCTCCATATCCCCAATCTCCATATCCCCAATCTTCATATCCCTAATCTTCATATCCCCAATCTTCATATCCCCAATCTCCATATCCCCAATCTCCATATCCCCTATCTTCAAATTGAATAACTATTCGGGTTGTATGAAACTCGAGGGCTGATGCCATTGATGAAGGACACGCCTTCTTTAAGGTGTATTTGCATATATCTTATCTTAATCTCAAGGTAATTCTTTAATAAACCCGTTTCCGTTTTGCCATCGTTCGTTCTGCTTTCGCATTTATCAATATTTGTTAAACTTCTATAAAACTCTATTAATTGCTGCAACTATTTTTGATTATTTGTGCCTTTCAGTTTGTTGGACCAGTTAAAGTCAGGGGGCTTTGTGCACCCTTGCGCACTTCAAGCGGGTCTACGACGCTTGCCTGCCGACGTTTGCCTGCGGGATGTTTGCCTGCGGGATGTTTGCCTGCGGGACGTTTGCCTGCAGGACGTTTGCCTGTGGGATGTTTGCCTGTGGGATGTTTGCCTGCAGGACGCTTGCCTGCCGACGTTTGCCTGTGGGATGTTTGCCTGCAGGACGTTTGCCTGTGGGATGTTTGCCTGTGGGATGTTTGCCAGCCGACGTTTGCCAGACGACGTTTACCAGCGGGACATTTGCAGGCGGCAATTGGTTAAAGAAGTAATGCCCTCTCTAGGCTTACATGTACTTGCATTTGAAAACTGTCGGCACAGCACTAATCTAATTTCACCTCGCTCCCTACTACTGCTATTAAATATATACAGGTTACTAACAAACTACTGTTCAGGCTTATTGAAGTTATTGCTCTTGTCTGCCTAAAAAGAAAGGTAAATTAAAAATACAAAATAGGAGTTTCCATCGTCATAGTTGATGTCTATGTATGCCATGGAATGGCCTTTTCCATCTCATGTGGCCAAACAGGCTAAATGGGAAAAGACTGAGACATCCATAATGGTATTGTCTTAGTCTCGCATATATATACTTAACTCAAAAGCCAAACTCTGCTTAACGGAGTTTGGCCATGACAGCGTGCACTTGACAAGCTGCACTGGAATTAATTCGCTTACTTTTGGATCTCCAAATGAACTGGGAAATAAATATATAAGCCAGAATTATCGTTCAGCAGGTCTTTTATTTGCCCAAAACTTTGCTCGCTGGAGATTCCGGTTTAAATTTGCGTGTCTTGATTCGCAAATCAGAAATCAAACATCTCAAACTGGGAAAAGCGATACAAAACTGTCAGAAGTAAACTTTATAATGTTTTCACATTCAAAGAAATTGTTGTTAAACTAGATGCTAGATTGATGAACTGCATAATTTGTATAGATTTTGTTTTCGAATTTTTATACGTGCGAATAACCGTCAAAAAGTTGGACTAGAAAAACTTTTTTTCAATCCGCTAAACTGCGAATATTTCAGTATTTTCACTCACTGACTTAATGTTGGCTGGCAAACGTCCCGCAGGCAAACGTCGCTATCCCCTTCAAGCGACATTAAGTGACACGACCGGCGAGAGGCATTACTACCCATTTTACCGACCTACCTGCCCAGGCACAGTGTACAGCGGCCCTAACTTTATTTATTGTTAGGCATGTACACTTCACTGTGCCTTGGGTTGGCTTTCAAGGCCCTTAATTGCACGAGCAGAGCCAAGCCGAGATTCCAATTTAGCCCCAAATTAATGTGACTGCACTTGGAATCGAGCCTGGGCCGCAGGCACATCATAGCGCCGCGCTCGATCACTGGGACTGAGCTACCAGGACAATACAGACAGTGACATACATGTACATAAAACGGTGGAAATCTCATTAAATCTACCCATGTACGCTCGTATACATACCATATAAAAGTGCAGGGAGTGACTCACTAGTGTAGGGAGTGATACACCAGTGCAGGGAGTGACACACTAGTGCAGGGAGTGATACACCAGTGCAAGGAGTGATACTACACTAGTGTAGGGAGTGATACACCAGTGCAGGGAGTGACACTAGTGCAGGGAGTGATACACCAGTGCAAGGAGTGATACTACACAAGTGCAGGGAGTGATACACCAGTGCAGGAAGTGACACACCAGTGCAGGGAGTGACACACCAGTGCAGGGAGTGACACACCAGTGCAGGGAGTGACACACCAGTGTAGGAAGTGATACACCAGTGCAGGGAGTGACACCAGTTGCAGGGAGTGACACACCAGTGCAGGGATCATGACACTAATGCAGGGAGTTACACATCAATGCAGGGAGTGATACACCAGTGCAGGGAGTGATACACCAGTGCAGGGAGTGATACACCAGTGCAGGGAGTGACACACCAGTGCAGGGAGTGACACACCAGTGTAGGAAGTGATACACCAATGCAGGGAGTGACACCAGTTGCAGGGAGTGACACACCAGTGCAGGGATCATGACACTAATGCAGGGAGTTACACATCAATGCAGGGAGTGATACACCAACAGCGAGTGACACACGAGTGACCGGCCTCCAAATAATTTCTAAGAAAATGCAGTTTAGCGTCCTTCTGCTTCAGTTGTCGCTGTGTACATGCGGTTTATAATTTGCTCCCTCAATTTTGCTCATGTACGAGCATAGGCCAAATGTTTTTGGAATAGTTTGCCTATTTTATCGCATACTGCAAGTCTAACTAAACTACAAAATGTGTTCACTCTCGTTTCCCTTTAATTCTTCGTATGAGTATAACTATGTCTGCAACTTTATCTCCGTATTTGCTAAGTAAAATTCGTTTTCGTTTTGGCCAGATCCTCGGCCTAGCTGATCTCTATAGCTTGTCGCTATAATGCATTTGACCCTACAGTTAATCCATGCGATTATTTATCCTTTCTCCTCTTTCTCGCGCGGATTAGATGAGCACTTTTCAGTCTGGAAATGCTAGGCAAATCCAGGGCATTTGACTTCGGCTTAACTGCAGCTTGCGCGGTCTGTTGGAAGCCAGCTGGCTCGATTCTTAAGATGGAGCGTGGGCTGCTGCTGTAATTGAGGATTGGGAAACTCCCAGATCCGAGGATCACTGGGTCTATATTAGCCCTGCTAAACATGTAGCTATAGCTGAAGTATGCCCTCTCGACCTTGGAGTCCAATCTATCTAGCATTAGCTATTGCCAGTATTGTGAGCGAGTGTGTACGTGTGCTGGTGGGCATTGCAAACGTTTACAATGCATAACAATCTGAATAAAATCGGGCAGCAGAAAATAAAGACAGGTCCATCGATTTGTGTCTGTCTGTCTGTCTGTCTGTCTGTCTGTCTGTGTGTCTGTCTGTCTGTCTGTCTGTGTGTCTGTCTGTCTGTCTGTCTGTCTGTCTGTCGGTCTGTCTGTCTAGAGAACGTAGAGGCTCAAATAAAAATATTGTTGATTGATCAAGACCAAGTGAGCAGTTTTACATTCTACTTACCTATTGACTGTGGTTTACCCTAATAAATCTCTCGAAAAGCCCACTGCCCAGTCCGATTTTATTGCCACCGCATTTAGGAATCGGGCTTCTCTTGGTCGCAATGTTTACTTTGCTGCTGTCGACTTTTTATTTATTTGGTATACCGCCCGGGCTTTAAATTATTGGTTAAGACTGAAGACACCCGCCCACGCAAAGTCAAACAGGATTTGTTTCAATATGTTCAGCTTCTGAAAGGTAACTAAAGTGTTTAGAGAATACCTACAAGCTATTGATTAGTTAGTTAGCTAGTTAGTTAGTTAGTTAGTTAGTCAGTTAGTTAGTTAGTTAGTTAGTTAGTTAGTTAGTTAGTTAGTTAGTTAGTTAGTTAGTCAGTCAGTCATTCAGTCAGTTAGTTAGTTAGTTAGTTAGTTAGTTAGTTAGTTAGTTGGTTAGTTAGTTGGTTAGTTAGTTAGTTGGTTAGTTAGTTAGTGTTAGTTAGTTAGTTAGTTAGTTAGTTAGTTAGTTAGTTAGTTAGTTAGTTAGTTAGTTAGTTAGTGGGTTAGTTAGTTAGTTAGTTAGTTGGTTAGTTAGTTGGTTAGTTAGTTAGTTAGTTAGTTAGTTAGTTAGTTAGTTAGTTAGTTAGTTAGTTAGTTAGTTAGTTGGTTAGTTGGTTAGTTAGTTAGTTGGTTAGTTAGTTAGTTAGTTAGTTAGTTAGTTAGTTAGTTAGTTAGTTAGTTAGTTAGTTAGTGGGTTAGTTAGTTAGTTAGTTAGTTGGTTAGTTAGTTGGTTAGTTAGTTAGTTAGTTAGTTAGTTAGTTAGTTAGTTAGTTAGTTAGTTAGTTAGTTAGTTAGTTAGTTAGTTAGTTAGTAGTTAGTTAGTTTAGTTAGTTAGTTAGTTAGTTAGTTAGTTAGTTAGTTAGTTAGTTAGTTAGTTAGTTAGTTAGTTAGTTAGTTAGTTAGTTAGTTGGTTAGTTAGTTAGTTAGTTAGTTAGTTAATTAGTTAGTTAGTTAGTTAGTGAGTTAGTTAGTTAGTTAGTTAGTTAGTTAGTTAGTTAGTTAGTCAGTCAGTCAGTTAGTTAGTTAGTTAGTTAGTTAGTTAGTTAGTTAGTTGGTTAGTTAGTGAGTTAGTTAGTTAGTTAGTTAGTTAGTTAGTTAGTTAGTTAGAGTTAGTTAGTTAGTTAGTTAGTTAGTTAGTTAGTTAGTTAGTTAGTTAGTCAGTCAGTTAGTTAGTTAGTTAGTTAGTTAGTTAGTTAGTTAGTTAGTTAGTTAGTTAGTCAGTCAGTCAGTTAGTTAGTTAGTTAGTTAGTTAGTCAGTCAGTCAGTTAGTTAGTTAGTTAGTTAGTTAGTTAGTTAGTTAGTTAGTTAGTTAGTTAGTTAGTTAGTTAGTTAGTTAGTTAGTTAGTTAGTTAGTTAGTTAGTTAGTTAGTTAGTTAGTTAGTTAGTTGGTTAGTTAGTTAGTTAGTTAGTTAGTTAGTTAGTTAGTTAGTTAGTAGTTAGTTAGTTAGTTAGTTAGTAGTTAGTTAGTTAGTTAGTTAGTTAGTTAGTTAGTTGGTTAGTTAGTTAGTTAGTTAGTTAGTTAGTTAGTTAGTTAGTTAGTTAGTTAGTTGGTTAGTTGGTTAGTTAGTTAGTTGGTTAGTTAGTTAGTTAGTTAGTTAGTTAGTTAGTTAGTTAGTTAGTTAGTTAGTTAGTTAGTTAGTTAGTTAGTTAGTTAGTTAGTTAGTTAGTTGGTTAGTTAGTTAGTTAGTTAGTTAGTTAGTTAGTTAGTTAGTTAGTTAGTTAGTTAGTTAGTTAGTAGTTTAGTTAGTTAGTTAGTTAGTTAATTAGTTAGTTAGTTAGTTAGTTAGTTAGTTAGTTAGTTAGTTAGTTAGTTAGTTAGTTAGTTAGTTAGTTGGTTAGTTAGTTAGCTAGTTAGTTAGCTAGTTAGTTAGTTAGCTAGTTAGTCAGTTAGTTAGTTAGCTAGTTAGTCAGTTAGTTAGTTAGCTAGTTAGTTGGTTAGTTAGTTGGTTAGTTAGTTAGTTAGTTAGTTAGTTAGTTAGTTAGTTAGTTAGTTAGTTAGTTGGTTAGTTGGTTAGTTAGTTAGTTGGTTAGTTAGTTAGTTAGTTAGTTAGTTAGTTAGTTAGTTAGTTAGTTAGTTAGTTAGTTAGTTAGTGGGTTAGTTAGTTAGTTAGTTAGTTGGTTAGTTAGTTGGTTAGTTAGTAAGTTAGTTAGTTAGTTAGTTAGTTAGTTAGTTAGTTAGTTAGTTAGTTAGTTAGTGGGTTAGTTAGTTAGTTAGTTAGTGGGTTAGTTAGTTAGTTAGTTAGTTGGTTAGTTAGTTGGTTAGTTAGTTAGTTAGTTAGTTAGTTAGTTAGTTAGTTAGTTAGTTAGTTAGTTAGTTAGTTAGTTAGTTAGTTGGTTAGTTAGTGAGTTAGTTAGTTAGTTAATTAGTTAGTTAGTTAGTTAGTGAGTTAGTTAGTTAGTTAGTTAGTTAGTTAGTTAGTTAGTCAGTCAGTCAGTTAGTTAGTTAGTTAGTTAGTTAGTTAGTTAGTTAGTTAGTTAGTTAGTTAGTTAGTCAGTCAGTCAGTCAGTTAGTTAGTTAGTTAGTTAGTCAGTCAGTCAGTTAGTTAGTTAGTTAGTTAGTTAGTTAGTTAGTTAGTTAGTTAGTTAGTTAGTTAGTTAATTAGTTAGTTAGTTAGTTAGTTAGTTAGTTAGTTAGTTAGTTAGTTAGTTAGTTAGTTAGTTAGTTAGTTAGTTAGTTGGTTAGTTAGTTAGCTAGTTAGTTAGCTAGTTAGTTAGTTAGCTAGTTAGTCAGTTAGTTAGTTAGCTAGTTAGTCAGTTAGTTAGTTAGCTAGTTAGTTGGTTAGTTAGTTAGCTAGTTAGTTAGTTAGTTAGTTAGTTAGTTAGTTAGCTAGTTAGTTAGTTAGCTAGTTAGTTAGTTAGTTAGTTAGTCAGTTGTTCAAATAGTCATCAGCAGTAGGTAGATACGCACATTCTTTGATTATTATTCATCATCAAATTTCTATGCAAAAATTAACCAAATCCAAAAGGCTGGTAATTTTGGACTTAGCGACGAGGTCTGGAGCTGTTTGCTTTAGCAACAAAATTGATGTCATTGCGTGGGCGGTGTCACTGGGAAGAGCTTTAATCAATGCGGCAATAAATTTTCCCTGGGTAAAAAGCTCTTTTTGAAAAAGCTACCTGAGTTAGGAAAATTGATTTAAACACCAGGTGCATGAACCTCGCCTTTTTGTGCACTTGTGGCATGGCGCTGCAAATACTACGCACAGCTTTCTGAAAGTTGAATTCATCAATAAAAACATTCCTTTCTTGTAAAATATCGATATCTTTATGCTCATAAAAATGCTTACTCATGTCCGTATTTAACCCTCAAAGCAAAGCCGATGCAGACATAAAAATACATGAATAAACACCCCTTCGGTAAAGGCACAAATTCATTAATAAACACCCCTTTCGGCAATAACATAAATTCATGAATAAACACCCCTTCGGCAAGACGCAAATTCATTAATAAACACCCCCTTCGGCAAGTTATAAATACATGAATAAACACCCCTTCGGCAAGACACAAATTCATGAATAAACACCCCCTTCTGCAAGACACAAATTCATGAATAAACACCCCCTTCGGCAAGACACAAATTCATGAATAAACACCCCCTTCGGCAAGACACAAATTCATGAATAAACACCCCCTTCGGCAAGACACAAATTCATTAATAAACACCCCCTTCGGCAAGACACAAATTCATGAATAAACACCCCCTTCGGCAAGACACAAATTCATGAATAAACACCCCTTCGGCAAGACACAAATTCATTAATAAACACCCCTTTCGGCAAGACACAAATTCATGAATAAACACCCCTTCGGCAAGACACAAATTCATGAATAAACACCCCTTCGGCAAGACACAAATTCATGAATAAACACCCCTTTCGGCAAGACACAAATTCATGAATAAACACCCCCTTCGGCAAGACACAAATTCATTAATAAACACCCCCTTCGGTAAAGGCACAAATTCATTAATAAACACCTCTTTCGGCAAAGACACAAATTCATGAATAAACACCCCTTTCGGCAAGACACAAATTCATGAATAAACACCCCTTCGGCAAGACACAAATTCATGAATAAACACCCCTTCGGCAAGACACAAATTCATGAATAAACACCCCTTCGGCAAGACACAAATTCATGAATAAACACCCCTTCGGCAAGACGCAAATTCATTAATAAACACCCCCTTCGGTAAAGGCACAAATTCATTAATAAACACCTCTTTCGGCAAAGACACAAATTCATGAATAAACGCGCCTTTCGGCAAAGACACAAATACATTTATAAGACCATCAGCAAGACAACAATACATAGATAAACATCATCGGCAATACACAAAGACGCAAATAAGCTCTTCTATCGAAACAAGACACACAAAGCTTGTGGACACAATGCACTCATAAAACTATAATATTTGAATGCAGCTAAGCAATTAATTATTAGCATGTAATATATGCGTAAATCCCATTCTCAACTCTCTCAACTCTCTCTCTCTCTCTCTCCCCCTCTCTCTCTCTCCCTCTCCCTCTCTCTCCCTCTCTCTCTCTCTCTCCTTCTCCCCCCCTCTCTCTCTCTCTCTCTCTCTCTCTCTCTCTCTGTCTCTCTCTCTCCCCCCTCTCTCTCTCCCTCTCTCTCTCTCTCTCTCTCCCTCCCCCCCTCTCTCTCTCTCTCTCTCTCTCTCTCTCTCTCTCTCTCTCTCTCTCTCTCTCTCTCTCTCTCTCTCTCTCTCTCTCTCTCTCTCTCTCTCTACTCCTCCCTCATTCTCAAGCATACGCCAAACGGTGTCTCTTTGCAAGAGTGCCGATATTTTAAGGTTAGCGGGATTGCATGGATCAGGGCTATAGTGGGGGGAGAAAAGGAGAGTTTTTTAGCGCAGCTCCGTGGCCTCTCAGATTTTGATCGGGTCCTGGCTGTTCCTGCCCACCCCCGCTCACAGTCTCCGCCGCCTTTTGTCTACCTTGTACCCGGATGCAAGGAATCTCGGCAGAGGGGGTCGGGATAGGCTGACAGTGGCTGATTGAGCGCACAATAGTAGAGAGGTAGGGTACTCAAGCCTAGCACTCAACTCAGCCGTTTCATATATTGACGGCCGACCGCATTGTGAAGTCTTGATGGGGATCTGAGCAAGAGAGGGGAGCGGGCGGTGAGAATGGGAAAACTGTCTCGCCTCACGGGGGCCAACCCCAGGACTGAGCCACCCCTCTTCCACCTCGCTCCCCCTATCCCAGCCAGCCCATGCTGCCAGGCTGGGAGCTGCATGGGAGCCGCAGCTGCTGCCTGCATCAAACTGCAATCCTGCATCTAAGGCTACAAAAGGGGTTGCATGCGAGTTGAGAGAGAATGAAAGAGAGACAGGCAGGCAGGCAGCAGCCAGAGCAGAACGGATAGACTGAGCCAAAATACTAGTAGAAGGCCACCCACCACTTATACCTGCAAGGTGAGCAGGAAATTATCGATTTCGCCGAGAGAAAGAGAGACCCAGAGGCAGAGCCAGGGAGAGAGAGGTGTAGGCGGGTTCGAGACCGGCCCGAGTCAGACCTCGCATTCCACTCGATTCAACAAAACTGAAGACGCCCACTCGTCTTTCGTTGAATAAATCTATCTAGCTATATATATAGAGAGAGAGAGAAGAGAGAGAGAGAGACCAGAGTCGATTGAAAATCAAAGACAATTGCGGAAACGATGGAAGTCGAAGAGGAAAATGGCGACGATGACCAGCAGCTTCAGCGTCGCCGTCAGCAGGATCAGCGCCAGTCATTCTTAACTGAGGACGACCTTCGCGAGCTGCTGTCGGAGCACCTAACCAGCCGGTGGTGCTGCTGGTGCTACCCAGCCGGGGCGGCGATGAAGTCGCTCAGCCTCACCGGCATCGGCTATTCGGAGGCGTTCGTGTACACCTTGGCCAGCTGGTTCGAATGCCACACCGTCCAGGACCGATTCATGCCCTACATGGGCGGCCGCCTCGACAGTCGGCTGGAGGGCGACCCGCCGGACACCTGGGACCTCAAGCGCCCGCTGCCGGAGCCGTTCAGCGAGGCCGAGTGCCTGCTGTCGCTGCCGCACAGCGAGGAGGCCTTCGCCTGTCCGCGCTGCTACGGCGTCGGCTACACGGCTTGCCGCAGGTGCCGACGAAAAGGCAGCATCGCCTGCTACGGGTGCCGCGGCGGGAGCGGCGGCGGTGGCATCGGCGGCGGTTGCGGCTTCGGCCGAGCATCGTACAGCAATCATTCCTCGTCAACGTCGACTTGCTCGTCTGTTCGACGCTCATCGTCGACGATCGACGACCCGCTGCGCTGTCTGGTCTGCTCCGGCCGCGGATCGATTCGTTGCCCGGCCTGCCGCGGTCGCGCAGTCGGCGTTGAATGTCTGGAATGCGCGGGCTCTGGCCGGCTGAAGCGCTACCAGCTGGTGCACGTGACCTGGACACTGGCCGTGGACTACGTGGTGCTCAATGGTACAGAGCTGCCGTCTCACAAGCTCACTGAAGCCGACGGGTGCATTGTCCATCGTCAGGTTGGTGAAGTGCTTGCTCTCATACTTTTCGTCTGTGGGTGTGCTTACGCCTGTACGTATGTGTCCTTGTGTCCTCACTGAGGGCGTCTGTCTGTAGTTGTGTCCTCGCTGAGGGCGTCTGTCTGTAGTTGTGTCCTCGCTGAGGGCGTCTGTCTGTAGTTGTGTCCTCGCTGAGGGCGTCTGTCTGTAGTTGTGTCCTCGCTGAGGGCGTCTGTCTGTAGTTGTGTCCTCGCTGAGGGCGTCTGTCTGTAGTTGTGTCCTCGCTGAGGGCGTCTGTCTGTAGTTGTGTCCTCGCTGAGGGCGTCTGTCTGTAGTTGTGTCCTCGCTGAGGGCGTCTGTCTGTAGTTGTGTCCTCGCTGAGGGCACCAGCACGCGCTACTTTTTATTCACTTTCGAGGCCGTTAAACCAATGAAAAATTGCATTGCTCCAAAATCCTGCCGATACCCATTCGACCAAGACGGGCCCAACAGTCCGCCTGCCGGCCGGCTGTCCACCGGGCCTGTCGGTCGCCAGCGACTTCCTACTCGCCCGACATCGCCTCCTGGCTTCCGGCTGCCGATCGGCCAGCACCCGCCTGCTGCTTCAGCGGCATTCGGTTCGCCGCATTCCCGTCTGCTGCTGTGACTTCGGCTGGCTCGAGTCCGCGCCGACGCCACCGACCCCGACCGCGTCATCGAGAGTCGGTTTAGAAGAAGATCAGAGAATTCGACCACCGCTGCCGCCGCCACCGATGCGCCGACACCGGCTGCACGTGTACGGCTTGAACAGGCGCGTGCACCTGGAGAAGAGCGGCAAGGCGATGCTGTGCGGCCTGCGAGCCGCCGCCGCCGAAAAAACTCGAGCAGCTGGCGTCGCTTCGAGTCGGCGATTCGAACTCGCGACTTCGGCGTGCTGTCTGCTGTGATGCTGATAATGTAATAATTTCCTCCTCACTTGGTTGATTTCAGTTGCTGTGCATTGAAGGACACTAGATTAAAGATTTCGCATATTTTTATGTTGTCAATTTTTCTTTTGCGATTGTGCTGGGAATCAAGTTTAGAAGATTATTTATTCAGTCATGCAGCTCAGATTCCGCTCTTGGTCATTAAGATCGGTTACTCTCTGGTCATTGAGGTTATTTCCTCTCTGGTCATAAGGTTCCTCTCTGGTCATGAAGATTGGTTCCACTCTGGTCATGAGGGTTGGTTCCGCTCTGGTAATTGAGGTTAGTTCCTCTCTGGTCATAAGATTCCTCTCTGGTCATGAAGATTGGTTCCTCTCTGGTCATAAGAGTTGGTTCCGCTCTGGTCATGAGGGTTGGTTCCTCTCTGGTCATTGAGGTTAGTTCCTCTCTGGTCATGAGGTTAGTTCCTCTCTGGTCATTGAGGTTAGTTCCTCTCTGGTCATGAGGTTCCTCTCTGGTCATGAAGATTGGTTCCTCTCTGGTCATGAGAATTGGTTCCGCTCTGGTCATGAAGATTGGTTCCTCTTTGGTCATGAGAATTGGTTCCGCTCTGGTCATGAGGGTTGGTTCCTCTCTAGTCATTGAGGTTGGTTCCTCTCTAGTCATTGAGGTTGGTTCCCTTCTGGTCATGAGGATTGGTTCCTCTCTGGTCATGAAAATTGGTTCCTCTCTGGTCATGAGGATTGGTTCCTCTATGGTCATGAGGGTTGATTCTTTTCTGGTCATGAGGATTGGTTCCTCTATGGTCATGAGGATTGGTTCCTCTCTGGTCATGAGGATTGGTTCCTCTCTGGTCATGAGGATTGGTTCCTCTATGGTCATGAGGATTGGTTCCTCTATGGTCATGAGGATTGTTTCCTCTATGGTCATGAGGATTGGTTCCCTTCTGGTCATGAGGATTGGTTCCTCTATGGTCATGAGGATTGGTTCCTCTATGGTCATGAGGATTGGTTCCTCTATTGTCATGAGGGTTGATTCTTTTCTGGTCATGAGGATTGGTTCCTCTATGGTCATGAGGATTGGTTCCTCTATGGTCATGAGGATTGGTTCCTCTATGGTCATGAGGATTGGTTCCTCTCTGGTCATGAGGGTTGGTTCCCTTCTGGTCATGAGGATTAGCATCAATTCAAAACACAGTAAATAGGATTATGCAAGTGTGCGAATTATCTGACAATTAGTTCAACGCAGGTTAAAGTATTGTACTTTTTTCTAAAGCTTTTTGCTCACCATGCTGCGACCTTTTGTCCGTTTTTTCAAAATAAGTAAGATGCTTACCTATTATCACATCAAGGGCATTGCGATTTATTTTTTAGAGGTCACCACAGATTGTTTCAGAGCATATATATGTAG
This sequence comes from Macrostomum lignano, assembly GCA_002269645.1. Classification (NCBI taxonomy): domain Eukaryota; kingdom Metazoa; phylum Platyhelminthes; family Macrostomidae; genus Macrostomum; species Macrostomum lignano. Next base: position 150,538 of record NIVC01002252.1, on the reverse strand, counting down.
ATGTATTCTTGACAGACTTATAAAAGTGAAAGTATACAACACTTTGCTAATTTACAAATTCGACTTTGCAGGTATGAGCGCTTTGTGACACTAAAGTACAAAACAAGTCTGCAAAGATAGGCTTCTGCTTACTAATGCTTTTGTTTCATTAAATTTGCTCATTTTTGCTAGATGCTCATTTTTTATATTTTTGCAATATCTAAATTTTAGACAATTTAGATATTGTTGTCATGATCTCTAACAGATTAAATGCTTTTGTATCGAACAAGTTTGATGCTGCTGTATCTAAAAGGTTTGAAGCTGTTGTATCTAACATGTTTGAAGCTGTTGTATCTAACAGGTTTGAAGCTGTTGTATCTAACAGGTTTGATGCTGTTTTGTCTAACAGGTTTGAAGCTGTTGTATCTAACAGGTTTGAGGCTATTGTATCTAACAGGTTTGAAGCTGTTGTATCTAACAGGTTTGAAGCTGTTGTATCTAACAGGTTTGAAGCTGTTGTATCTAACAGGTTTGATGCTGTTTTGTCTAACAGGTTTGAAGCTGTTGTATCTAACAGGTTTGAAGCTGTTGTATCTAACAGGTTTGATGCTGTTTTGTCTAACAGATTGGAAAACACAATTTTTGAAAACAATTCAAAAAGAACAAAATAGGAAGGAACAGAAATCAGATTATGAGCATTATATTACGCGAATTCATGGTTCATAGTAAACTATGCTTACTATATAATATTACATTTGTTTTTCACTATCCAAGCGCGAAGCGATGGCAAATGAAGTAAATTAATACACTTGATGGCGCGCAGCAGCTGCGTCTACACTAAACTACACAGGGACGCAACCGGACGGCCTGAGCTGTAATTTAATTTTCCCAATTCTGCAAAGGTAGTCAGGCAGTTCGTTAGAGAGGGACTGCCCACTCTCCCTTTCTTTTCATCATTCACCCCTCTTGTTTGGGACTCCTTGAATCGGCATTCAACGCTGGCATGGCAACCGTAAAGTGCTTTTTGCCCCCTGTTATTACTGTAAGTCGAGTACTTATGCAATGGTTACTGCTAGCTACAGAGTTGCTGGCTTAGCTGCGATGACCTACACACATCTCAATTCTCTCTCCCCTCTCTACCTTCTCTCCTTCTCTCCTCTCCCTATCCGCCCTCTCCCCTCTCTATATCTTCTCTTCCTCCCCCATCTCTACCCTCTCCACCTCTCTCCTCTCTACCCTCTCTCCCTCTCCCTTTTCTATCATCTTACCCACAATCCACAATCTCCTCTCTCTACCCCTTCCACTTCAATACTTCGCTCCCTCTTCCTCTCTCCCTCTGAAACTTTCTAACTTCACACGTTTTTTATCCTTATCCGTTTTCTTTGCCTCCCTCTCTGCTCTCTCTGCTCTCCTCCTCTCTCTTTCTCACCTCTTAATCTCCAACCTCTCTTTATCAAGACCACCAGCGAACAAAGTCCTGCTTCTAGCGCTCTTTTTATCTCACAACCCTGTCTCCCTCTTTCCATAATGTTTCACCAAATTCCTCTATATAAATTTGCATGCACTATATATGCATGTAGAAAAGGCATGTATGCGCAATATACTTTTATGATAGCCAACTATAAGTATGTTGGATCAGTTTAGCGACATGAAGAAACAAGAGCAGGTAGCAAGCATTGTTTTACATTGTAGCGCTCATGTAGTACGGGTATATTGATCTACAAAAAAATGATTTGCTCCCAGTCCAGCGGAGCGTGGTAACTGACTGACAGGTGCAAGTGCTCACTCCGGCAGAAATGGAACACTGGACGATGGACAGTCCAACTAACTCGTACAGGAACAAAAATGTGCGGGGCCCGCAAGCTTTAATTAGCGAAATAGAAGCCGCAAGACATATGAGCACCCTGAGATGGACAGGAGAGAGGCTTGTTAGTTTACTGACGTCAAGGACACAAGAGTATGATTAATTCCTTGCATACTGTAATTCTTCTTTGCTAGTTTGAGTCACATTACCAGCATGAGCTGCAATTACATTAGCAAACTCTCTGCATCAGTGCTTGAGATTGAATCACCCAGCTGTCAATTACCGAGGTACCTGTTTCCGAATCAGTGCTTGAGATTGAGTCACCCAGCTGTCAATTACCGAGGTACCTGTTTCCGAATCAGTGCTTGAGATTGAGTCAACCAGCTGTCAATTACCGAGGTACCTGCTTCCGAATCAGTGCTTGAGATTGAGTCACCGAGCTGTCAATTACCGAGGTACCTGCTTCCGAATGAATCAGTGCTTGAGATTGAGTCACCGAGCTGTCAATTACCGAGGTACGTGCTTCCGAATGAATCAGTGCTTGAGATTGAGTCACCCAGCTGTCAATTACCGAGGTACCCATGCTTTCGAATGAATCAGTGCTTGAGAGTGTGCCAACGAGCCACCTGTTGTCTCGGCTTGCTCAGCACCTCAGTCCAGTGAGCCGTCTCGCTGGGACAGGATCTGGTACCTAATCTAATCCTGCCAATAGTTTCAGAGCCAAGAAAGTCTTTGTCCTTAACCACCAGTTCAAGATGATACTCGTGCACTTTGTCAGCAGGCACGCCGAAGGTAAAGGACTCGTTCCACTGGGGCGAGAGCGAGCGACGCACTACGGTGCTCCTTCGTCGCTGGCAAACTCTTCTAGTCTTGCTGTGCACCAGCTTGGCCACGCAATAGGGATCGGAGGTCCGACTTAGATCCATCGCTTTGAGATCCTTTGCCCGCATCAGCACCAGATTGAGCTGATTGGAATGCGGATTATAGCTCAACGCTAGCAGCAGTTCGCCAACGAATCCGCGAGTCTTCCGGTTTGGCTGCAGATTGCGCCAAAGAGTCAGCGATCGGCGAGCACCGTCGACTGTGTGCAGAAACACCAACGGGAACTGCGCATCCCCGATGGGGTCGTCACGACTGAACCTGTCGTAGTCCAGCACCTGGATTAGCAGTGTCCGATCTAGCAGGCGTTCGCCGGGAAAATTCTCGAATAAAAATACTTCATTCCAGGTTGGATTCAGTTTTCGTGGTCGTACTTTGGTTTGCACACGATTTTCTTTGTCAGGCAGGATGCTCACCTGTAATTTGTGGTTGAGAAAACATTGTCCTTTGTCACTTTAGCTACAGTCTGCATTCAGCCGTTCGGTCAATTATCTACCGGTATTAAGATCGACACAAAACAAGACGCTTCCTTTTCCATTCCTATGGAGTCTGCCTTCTTAAGACGGTCTTGGTTGTGCGGCTCTTTAACGATTCCATTACAAAGGCTCAGTTGTTCCATTTTACGTTTCCCGCAAGGCTTAAGAAACCTACAAAGAACCTAAAGAACAGCATGGCCTTTATTTTGGAATCTTCACTAATCTCTAAATTAGAGCATCTGATGTAAAGCCCCAAATATCCTGCTCAGAACCTTGCAAATCCTCGTACCTTGCAGTAGGGATCGGAAGTTCCCAACGGGAAGTCCATCGCTGGCAGGCCTCTGGCCTCGCAAATTTTCACGCTCAACTGCCTGCTGGTCCAATTGTAGGTCAACGAGAACCGAATCCGGCCCAATCCGTGGTCGCGACCTTCGTCGTTTAACTCGTCGCGGATTAGCGGATCATCTGCGTCAGCTTGGTTGGCATCCGGGTTGTCAGCGGCGGCGACGCCAACTGCACCGACGATAGGCGGAGCTGGATGGGCGCTGTCTGCAGAGCCAGACGCACCTGGAGGAGCAGCTGAAGCAGGAGCAGCAGCCGGTGGCTGAACCGGTTTGGTCTCAGAGGTGAGAGTTGACACCAGGCTCGGATTCGACAGGCCGACTCGAACACTTGATGGCCGACTCGGTGGTGGATGCAGCAAATGAGGCGACGGCGGCACCGAGGATGGCGGCGGCGGTCGCGGCGGCGGCGGCTGCTTTTGAGCGGCGGCGTCACTTGGACTGTCGCTGTCGCTGCTCGATGTGCCGCTGCTGCAGCATCTTGACTGACAGCTCAACGGTAAGCAGCTACAGATCGATCGCTTGGCTCGATACTGTTTTCTCCTAGTAACTGCTGTCGATCGGCGTCTTCTCCTCTTAAAACAGCAGCCAAGGCCGGCGTCGCACAGCGGCGTGTAAAACGACAGCACCAGAATGAAAAGTACAGCAACAAATGCGCAGAGCACGACAACCAGCACTGCTTGAGTTTGCTCCATGATTATGAGCTGTGAGTATAGTATGTGCTCTTGAACTGGGCTCCTTTTTGTAGTAATAATAAGTTCCTCGCTAGCTACATATGTATCTACGAATTATCTATCCTACGCAAAGATAGTTACGAGTAGATAGTAAGAGAATAAGAACCAACGGTGAGTTTATCGAAACGTGAGAACCTTGATAACACTGGCACTGTCAGGCAGCGTATTATTATGCTGCGATATTAAGCAACAGATAAGTTTCGACCGCAAATGAGTATTATTATGCGCGTGTATTATTCAATCTGAACCAGGTTGCCAGGCTGATTTTCACTACCATAATACATGCTTACTTCTCTGTGTAGATTTTCTTACTTGCTCATCAAGTTTTTGTTTAAGGCACATAGGGTCAATAAGTCACTTACGAGTAATAGTCTCTGTATAGTTACATGATATAGACTCTACAGTCACGTGATGGTCATTGTATAGTCACGTGATAGACTTTGTAGTCACGTGATGAATATTATACATGTATAGTAACATGATGAACACTGTATAGGAACGTGGTTAACACTATAGCCATGTGCCACAATTTTTGTCAAGTCACGTTATATACACTTTATTGTTGCTCGAAAGACACTCTAGTCACGTGATTTGCTCTATACTTCCTCTCTACTACTTACTCTCTTACTTACTCTCTACTTACTCTCTCTTACTCGAATGAAACTTGTGTCATTGTAACATGTAGAACTATTTTATCAATCAGTGAAAGTCAAGATACTCGTAACTGAGTCAGGATAGGGACCTTTGTCTTTGTAGTAGAAGTGCTTCCTCTGCTATCCATGCGGCGACATTCTATTTTTAGAATTTCCTGCTATGCAGCCTCTTGTTCGCCAAAGAGATTTGAAGTAGCTCGTAGAAGAAGAGGAACACGAGTCGCAGTAGCATCCTCAAAAATTCGACTAAGCCTTTGATGACTTTCATTTGAGCCATTTTGCATTGGCCAAAGAGGCAAGACTGAATTTTGGCGCTAAACTTTGCATCTGTGTAGATTGCTACTTTGATTTTCAAATAAGCTTCCTTGCATCTCCCACTGGTTTGCGCTGATGGGCCAAGTCTATAGTAACAGGAGATCCCATTATACATGCTGGCACTCCCAAATCTCCTCATTCTGATGTCAATCAAACCGTTAGTAGATACAGCGCCACTCTCAACTCCCAGAATATGGCAGCGCCACTCTCAACTCCCAGAATATGGCAGCGCCACTCTCAACTCCCAGATTATGCAGCGCCACTCTCAACTCCCAGATTATGGCAGCGCCACTCTCAACTCCCAGAATATGGCAGCGCCACTCTCAACTCCCAGAATATGGCAGCGCCACTCTCGAATCCCAGATATTATGGCAGCGCCACTCTCAACTCCCAGAATATGGCAGCGCCACTCTCAACTCTCAGAATATGGCAGCGCCACTCTCAACTCCCAGAATATGGCAGCGCCACTCTCGAATCCCAGATATTATGGCAGCGCCACTCTCAACTCCCAGAATATGGCAGCGCCACTCTCAACTCTCAGAATATGGCAGCGCCACTCTCGAATCCCAGATATTATGGCAGCGCCACTCTCAACTCCCAGAATATGGCAGCGCCACTCTCAACTCCCAGAATATGGCAGCGCCACTCTCAACTCCCAGATATTATGGCAGCGCCACTCTCAACTCCCAGATTATGGCAGCGCCACTCTCAACTCCCAGATTACGGCAGCGCCACTCTCAACTCCCAGATTACGGCAGCGCCACTCTCAACTCCCAGATTATGGCAGCGCCACTCTCAACTCCCAGATTATGCAGCGCCACATTAAAATCCGTCACATCATCTATGAGCAACAATTATCAACAAAGCTGTGGAATAATCTGAAAAAAATGCAAAGTATATGCATTACTAGTGGAATGTTTGGCTAGTGGGACAGTTAAATCTCTGTTCCCCGATAATCCCTAGTTGGATTGGGACACAACCGCAATGCGCGGAGGTCCAACCAGCGCATGTTTAAGCAAGCTGAAAGATATCAACTGCCCTAACGATGGCTCTCATCAAACCGGGGCTGTCAAGTGCATACGTCATGGCATGCCCGGACATGACATGTCACGCAGTTTACAATTTGACGGCCGCCCAGCGACCACATTCTGCACTCAGTTGGCCTGAATGAATGCAAAAAATGTATATTAGATTCGTGAATTTGTGATACTGCATAGTCACGTGATAGATATTGTTTAGTCACGTGATAGATATTGTATAATCACGTGATAGATATTGCATAATCACGTGATAGATATTGCATAGTCACGTGATAGATATTGTTTAGTCACGTGATAGATATTGTATAGTCAATTGATAGATATTGTATAGTCAATTGATAGATATTGTATAGTCAATTGATAGATATTGTATAGTCAATTGATAGATATTGTATAGTCAATTGATAGATATTGTATAGTCAATTGATTGATAGATATTGTATAGTCAATTGATAGATATTGTATAGTCAATTGATAGATATTGTATAGTCAATTGATAGATATTGTATAGTCAATTGATAGATATTGTATAGTCAATTGATAGATATTGTATAGTCAATTGATAGATATTGTATAGTCAATTGATAGATATTGTATAGTCAATTGATAGATATTGTATAGTCAATTGATAGATATTGTATAGTCAATTGATAGATATTGTATAGTCAATTGATAGATATTGTATAGTCAATTGATAGATATTGTATAGTCAATTGATAGATATTGTATAGTCAATTGATAGATATTGTATAGTCAATTGATAGATATTGTATAGTCAATTGATAGATATTGTATAGTCAATTGATTGATAGATATTGTATAGTCAATTGATAGATATTGTATAGTCAATTGATAGATATTGTATAGTCAATTGATAGATATTGTATAGTCAATTGATAGATATTGTATAGTCAATTGATAGATATTGTATAGTCAATTGATAGATATTGTATAGTCAATTGATAGATATTGTATAGTCAATTGATAGATATTGTATAGTCAATTGATAGATATTGTATAGTCAATTGATAGATATTGTATAGTCAATTGATAGATATTGTATAGTCAATTGATAGATATTGTATAGTCAATTGATAGATATTGTATAGTCAATTGATAGATATTGTATAGTCAATTGATAGATATTGTATAGTCAATTGATAGATATTGTATAGTCAATTGATAGATATTGTATAGTCAATTGATAGATATTGTATAGTCAATTGATAGATATTGTATAGTCAATTGATAGATATTGTATAGTCAATTGATAGATATTGTATAGTCAATTGATAGATATTGTATAGTCAATTGATAGATATTGTATAGTCAATTGATAGATATTGTATAGTCAATTGATAGATATTGTATAATCACGTGATAGATATTGTATAATCACGTGATAGATATTGTAAAGTCACGTGATACGAGCGTAGATATATTAAGTTTCACGTAAGGACATTACGTACTGTTTATAATATGACTTTTAAAACTATAAAGTAGTTTCAAGTTGTCCTTCCGTGCTTCTTCTTTAGCTTTCCCGATCTTATTTATCAAAGGATGGCTTTTTTCTAATTTGCTTGATTAAAAGAAGAAAATGGTGGCCTTTAGTGAACCGAAATTTCTAGACTAGGCTGAAGACGAAAAGAAGGACAAAAGTTAATTATTTCTTCAGTAGCGTTCGGGATAGACGGCTTGCAGGTTACAAAGGTTACAAAGGAGGCACGGAAGCGGTGGCGGCTTGCTCTGAAATGAGCCTAGGATTTGCAGAGTAAGCCCCGGTGTTTACTTTGGGCATGCAGGAAATTTCAATTGCTTTGATTGGGCAATCTTGAGAAATTGCAACAGACTTCTCCATCCTGCTCAGACTCAAAGCTTGTTTGTTTTTGAAAAACTGAACTGAAAAAATCTAAATATCTAAAAATCTAAGAAAATTTAAATCTTATTGCACTACTTCTGTAGTCAAATAAGTAGAATGGTAAGCTTTTTATAACTCCTCTAACAAACTGATTTCCTAGAACGTTTTAGATCACAAAAAGCGCAGACGCAGTGGGTGGGGGAGGATGGGGGTGGAATCATTCGGAGCGAATGGGTTGGGGTGGAATCATTAGGAGCGGATGGGTTGGGGTGGAATCATTAGGAGCGGATGGGTTGGGGTGGAATCATTAGGAGCGAATGGGTTGGGGTGGAATCATTAGGAGCGGATGGGTTGGGGTGGAATCATTAGGAGCGAATGGGTTGGGGTGGAATCATTAGGAGCGGATGGGTTGGGGTGGAATCATTAGGAGCGGATGGGTTGGGGTGGAATCATTAGGAGCGGATGGGTTGGGGTGGAATCATTAGGAGCGGATGGGTTGTGGTGGAATCATTAGGAGCGGATGGATTGTGGTGGAATCATTAGGAGCGGATGGGTTGGGGTGGAATCATTAGGAGCGGATAAGAGGGTTGGAGCTTTGGGCGGATGAGATGACGGATGAGAGGGCGGACATATGGGGCGGATAAGGGGGCGGATAAGGGGTGCAGGTCTGTTAGCAGTTTAATTTCCCCTATCAGATACTCAAAGCCGTAAAATTATTCGATATTCAGAGTTCTATTATTTAAAAATCCCAAAAAATTGTCACGTACAAGAATAATCTTAAAAATGCTTTTATCATTAGCTTCTCCATTGTCTATAGCGTTAGCTTGTTCGCCTCTTCAGAAACTCAAAATTGTACAAGCAGAGGAGCATCTGCTAAATTTCTCAAGCACAAGAAGCGAATGGGACCACAATACAAGAAGGGTTTGACCACATTCTCAGGTTTTGTATACAGATTTTATGCTACTCTTACGATAGATTTGAAGCAATTTGTATTGTAAAGTATTTAGTATACTCTATTGAAATATTTTGCTTTGCTTAATAAGCCTTTGATATTTCCATTGTCTCCTTGTATAATTTATTTTGTTTAAATTTAGATGCTCACTATTTAAAAATAAGTCTCATCTCTACCTGATCTCCTCTCTACCCCCCTGGTCTCATCTCTACCTGATCTCCTCTCTACCCCCCTGGTCTCATCTCTACCTGATCTCCTCTCTACCCCCTGGTCTCATCTCTACCTGATCTCCTCTCTACCCCCCTGGTCTCATCTCTACCTGATCTCCTCTCTACCCCCCTGGTCTCATCTCTACCTGATCTCCTCTCTACCCCCCTGGTCTCATCTCTACCTGATCTCCTCTCTACCCCCCTGGTCTCATATCTCTACCTGATCTCCTCTCTACCCCCCTGGTCTCATCTCTACCTGATCTCCTCTCTACCCCCCCTGGTCTCATCTCTACCTGATCTCCTCTCTACTCCCTGTTCTCATCTCTACTCTCTCCATCTTCTCCCTGATCTCATCTCTACTCTCCTCATCTCTCCCTGTTCTCATCTCTACTCTCCCCATCTCTCCCTGGTCTCTCTTCCTATCTCCCCCCTATCGGTCTAATTTATATCTCTTTGAGCTCGCCAATTTACAGCGCAACATTTCGATAGCGAACAGTTTATTAATTTTTGTGAGGAAGAAAGAGAGAGAGAGCATTAGGAAGTTAATTTTACTAGCCTAGCTGTACGAGTAACTTATCCAAAAAGTTAACACTCTTCAACAAGCGATGAAGATGACTCTCTGATTTTGCGTTGTCGATTTTTACAACTCTTGCTTGGCGTCGGTGTCTTCCTCTGACTTCACCTCCCCTTCATCGTCTGTTTTATCCGACTTCTCCTCTTCATCTTTGGTCTTGTCAGAATCCTCGTTGTTTCCAGGCTCATTTGGCTCTTTGAAGTCGTTAATTCCCTGAAATTTGCATTAGATTTGTTCAATACAGTTTAAAACAAATCTTAAGAAGTCTAATAGCTACGGCTGTTCAGTCCAAGGACTGGGGGTCACCACACACACCCTCAACTACCCCAGCTAAGTGAACTGAAGCAATGCAGAAAGAAGTGTCTTGGTCAAAGAAATTTTTCCGAGAGGGTCGAGAATCGAACCCCCGACCGTACAGTCGTGAGTCCGACGCTCTAACCGCTAGGCTACAACCCCCTACCAAGGATGTCTAAAAGAAACGTATATATACATAAGTTTTACTTCCTTGCAGTAAAAGTTATGATACGATATACTCGTAGTTAAGAACGCTCACCGGTTGCTTTTTGCCGTTGGAGTCGAGGAAAATCTTTAAACTTTCCAGCTTACGATCAACTCCATAGTAATCAATGACGTCGTTAGAGTTCGCTGGGAACAGTTTCAGCGTTGGAAAGCTCATGACCTTCATGTCCGGCAGCTCGTTCTCTGAGCTGTCCATCTTGGCAATCATAATCGTGTCGTTGTGAGCATAGTCCTTAGCCAGCTGCTCCCACACCGGCGCCAGCTCCTTGCTGTGATCGCACCAGGGAGCGTAGAACATGACAAAGACTGTCTTGTTTTGGTCCATCGTCACTTCGTCGAAGTTCTTTCTAACTAGAACTTTCACCGGCTCCTTGTCCCAGTCGTCAGGCAGTTCCTGCGAAGCAAGATGCGGATCAATCTTATTGTCCAGCACGTCTTGGACAAACTCGGTGACCCCTTCGGTAGTGACGCTTTCAAAAGTTGGTCGAAACTTGGACATGTTCCTGTCCAGGGCAATCACCCTGACTGACGGCGGATCCGACGGTTTGACGCCGAAGAACTGCAAGATCTTTTCGTTGTCGCCATTGTCTACGTCAATGTAGATGAAAATCACGCGATCTTTGAAGCTCTTGGCTGACTCGCGGAACTGGCTGAACGAAGATTTGAACTGTTGCTCCTGCGACTTGCGGACAAACAGCAGCGCGTGTTTGGCGATGTCGCCACCAAAGATGTCCGGGGCGCTGTGGTGGGTGAACTCGACAACCAGCGGTAGTTTGTTTGCTTTAACAAACGCAGCGATACTGTCAACATCGAACGGCCCCTCATAACTTAAACGTTCTTTGTCAACATTTTTAAACATCAAGATGGTGTCCCTGGCAACTTGGTAGTGTGCCATCAGTTCTTCGTTGTCGGTCACACCACATGGTACTTCGTTAAGTCGAGTAAACGCAGTATCTTCTAGAAGCTTGGACATCTCTGTGAAGTTATCTTTTGAGAACAGACCTAACAGGGTGACACTATCAGCCGTTGTAAATTCTTCAGCCTCTTTGATAGTCGTAATAGCAGTGGTTGCCTGCTTCATCTTCGTTTCAATCCACGATACAACGGATTCACCAGTTTTTCCACCGTTGTAGTCAATGACTAAGTCGCCTTTAAAGAACTTCAACGTTGGGTAACCTTTGACGTCGTACTTTTCGGCAAACTTCTTTTCAACAGAAGCGTCGACTCGAGCCAGTCTGACTGGGGAATTCTTTTCTTTGAGAATGAAGCCGGCCTTCACAAATTCTGGAGCAAACTCGCGGCTGTGAATGCACCACGGAGCGTCTGAAAGATGTGGAATATGCATGTTTATCGAGTGGGATCTGAGGGATATTTCGTAGCTACATTGTAGTAGTTTATTAGATTATGGCAATTGAACGTGTTAGGTTTAATACATTTCATTCTACGCTCGTAGCTCATCAACTTGATCAGATGGACGTACTTGTACAAATAAAATACCATTCAATATTTATTTAACATTCATATATTTAATTTAAGTGATGTTCGAAACTTTTGACTATTTGTAAATTAAAAATCATGGTAAATATTACAATATCATAACAATATTATGGACCACAACATGTATATTATAATATGCACAATAACTTACAAAACTTAATTAACATTGCTGGATATGACTTAATTACTTCTTCGTAGTTTTGATCCGTCAAAACCAAGATTCCAGCCTCTTCATGCTGTCGATCGAATTCATTTAGTTCTTCCTTCTTCTCTTCCTTCGAATTCGCAGAGGGATCTCCACCAGTCGCTTTTGATTCATCCGAGGCGGTCAGAGCGACGACAGCCGCCAATGCAAACAATATTATGAAGTAAACAAGCCGCATTTGGTATTTAAAATCCTAGGGACTATGTTCGAGTTTAGTATTAAGTAATTGTATCTTTTTCTGACCGTTGTATTTTAGGTGAACACTATAATTGGATTTATACAATTTAATTAAAGTGTGCATGCTTTATCGCGCAAACTGAGTATAACAAAAAGAAAAGAAAAAATTCTTAAAAATTAGTATCCTTTAGAATACAAAAGCGTTGAATAAAATTTTTCCATGATATAATTTCTTTGTCAAAATTAAATTAAATATTTTTTGGGGACATTAGTAAATATTTCCAACTTTTCAACTTTTTGCACTTTCTACGAAGCAATTGAAAATATACAGTTCTGGCTAGGTTGGCCAATGAACAAAGTGTTTTTGCCTGAGCATAAAGCTTATGCAAAAAATATATATATTGTAATATATATAGCATACCACGACAAAGGCATTCAACCTATGGTATTTACTGTAAAAATAATGAGATATGCAAGCTAACCTGAGGAAGGCAGAGATTAGGAAAGGAAACAAGAAGGCCTAATAATCAGTGATCACCTAATCAATCATGATTCATACTCATTGTTGTAGACATGTTTTCTCATCATTATGAACTCATAGAAATAGGGACTGATTAAAACTTTAATTTGACAAATTTTAACAAAATTCCTAAACTTAAAGTTACTAAACATATTATTTAGTATAGTATTTTAGCATTTAGGCCCAATCTAATTGAATTATGTTTCTAAGGCTACAAAATAGATAACAGTATAGCATCTATAGGAATACCCATATGGCTATATAATTTCCTTTTATAGGTCCATTCTAAACAAGTCTTTCTTCATTAAAAAGTATAATATAGAAGACAAATAAACAAATATATATTTGTTTAAATATTATAAATAGTATTACTATTAATCTAAATAATGAAAAATTATTTTTGTTGTTAAATAAATTGCGAAACTAAATCATATCTTTTTTCAAAACAAAATTGGTACATTTTTTATTTGCACAATACCTCTAGGCCTATGTTTTATAAATATGTTTAAGCAAATTGAAATATTAGTTCCTTAATTAATAATGATTTTTATAGGCCCCCTATTATTTTATATAAAAATATTTTTATCAATAAACAAATACATACTATTGCTAAGTCTAAAACTTTATATTTATAATATAGTCAAGGTATGTAGCTAATATCAATTTTTTATAAAATAAATATTTTTACAGAATAAATATTTTTATTATATGTTTATAGTTGCTAAGAATAAGATAATAACCACTTAGTGATATTGCATTTAAGCCCAAAAAGCCTAATATATATTAACAAATTTTTTTTCATCTAAAACTATATTAGGCACAGCTTATAAAAATTTTATATTCTAAAAATTTTATGTTATATGTACTTCTTTGTCTTTTATAAATAAGACCTTAAGCTTGAATTGAAGCTATAATTTAAATTCTTTTAAATGAAAAGTTGACTTTAGTATGTTAATATTTTTATATGGTTTGCAAATATGTTTTTACAGAGAAGTTGCTATGACCATAGCATATTCTATAAACTATATATATAGAAAGCTTTATAAAATAGTTCATCTAAATTTTATTCATGAATTTTGCCAACAAAACTTTTTACAATGGATGGACTAACTAAACTTCAAGATGAGCTTACAATTGAGGTAATAATCCATTAAATAAATTAATTTTTTATTAAAGTAATGATTCATAATAATATCCCTACCTCACATGTTGGCAATATCTGGCCTCCCTATTTGTCTTCAACTATTTATCATAAACTTGTAGTTGAAGTTGCTGTATGAGCGCCTAATTTTTTTCGAAGCATGTAAATTTATCACTTGCTTGTTGCTTTGCCCTCTTCTTTTGTCCATCTCATGTTGTCTCCTTTCTCCTCTCCCCTTTCCATCTCCTCTCCTCTTCTCTTTCCTCTTCTCTCTCCCCCCTTTCCTATCTCCTTACCTCTCTCTTTACAGTGTAAATACACAGAAGGAAAAGCTATTTTTGTCAATTTATTTTGTTATATAGCTACTGAGTACAGAAGGTTTCAAACCCCTGCCCTATCTGATTAATTAACCGACTGCACAATTCCTACAACTAATTAAAGGACTTCGACTGTCTACACTTTGTTGACACCCAAGCTTTGAAGGAGCTCAGAGAAAATCCAGCTCGCCAGAAACCCGGAGCATTCGATCCAGACAGACTCACCGCCTGTTTTGAGCGCGTTGTAGCCCAGCTAGACGAGCTGAGAGCGGCTCTGCATCAGGACCAGAGCAGGCTGATTGAGCGGGCCAAAACTGAGGAGACTCGATGCAGAGACGAAGTGGCTAGTATCTATGCCACGTTTGAGCAGGTGAGATTGTTGATAACTGCATCCTCGTCTGGGTTAGTGGACACTGTAGACTTAGTTTAGTTTGGAATCATAAAGATAATATTCATATAATGACGTTGAAGTTATAATAATCATCTAAATAAGTTTAGGTTAACCAACTAATGAATTTAGGTCAACCAATCTAATTAGCTTAGCTTAGGTTAGCCATCGAATGAGTTTAGGTTAAACTACCTAATTAGTTTAGGTTTAACTACCTAATGAGTTTAGGTTAAACCATCTAATGAGTTTAGGTTAAACCATCTAATCAGTTTAGGTTAAACGACCTAATGAGTTTAGGTTTAACTACCTAATGAGTTTAGGTTAAACTATCTAATAAGTTCAGGTTAAACTACCTAATGAGTTTAGGTTAAACTACCTAATGAGTTTAGGTTTAACTACCTAATGAGTTTAGGTTAAACTACCTAAT
This sequence comes from Macrostomum lignano, assembly GCA_002269645.1. NCBI lineage: Eukaryota > Metazoa > Platyhelminthes > Macrostomidae > Macrostomum > Macrostomum lignano. The sequence goes on along the minus strand of NIVC01002252.1, from coordinate 135,533 downwards.
GAGTTCACTAATTAACCCAAAACAGGTGCGCGATCACTTCGATCAGCTGGATCGCAGAATCACCGCCGTGTCGCACAAGGCCGGTCACCTTGGCGACCAGCTCGAGTCGGCCAACGGGCCAAGAGAGCGGCTAGCCGAGATGGAGCTGCTAGTGAGGCACCTGCACGAGTTCTGCTTGGAGTCGCGCACTTCGTTCGAGTTGACGCATGGCTCGCCCAAGGTGAAATATTCATTTGGAATACCCGTAGTTAGTATGAATCTTCAGGGGATGCCACATTGACCCAGCCCCATTCTTCAGGGGATGCCGCATTGACCCAGCCCCATTCTTCAGGGGATGCCGCATTGACCCAGCCCCATTCTTCAGGGGATGCCGCATTGACCCAGCCCCATTCTTCAGGGGATGCCGCATTGACCCAGCCCCATTCTTCAGGGGATGCCGCATTGACCCCCCATTCTTCAGGGGATGCCGCACTGACCCCCCATTCTTCAGGGGATGCCGCACTGACCCCCCATTCTTCAGGGGATGCCACATTGACCCAGCCCCATTCTTCAGGGGATGCCGCACTGACCCCCCCCCCCATTCTTCAGGGGATGCCGCATTGAACCCCCCCCCCATTCTTCAGGGGATGCCGCATTGAACCCCCCCCCCCATTCTTCAGGGGATGCCGCACTGACCCCCCCCCATTCTTCAGGGGATGCCGCACTGACCCCCCATTCTTCAGGGGATGCCGCACTGACCCCCCCCATTCTTCAGGGGATGCCGCATTGAACCCCCCCCCCATTCTTCAGGGGATGCCGCATTGAACCCCCCCCATTCTTCAGGGGATGCCGCATTGAACCCCCCCCATTCTTCAGGGGATGCCGCACTGACCCCCCCTCCATTCTTCAGGGGATGCCGCATTGAACCCCCCCCCCTATTCTTCAGGGGATGCCGCATTGAACCCCCCCCTCCATTCTTCAGGGATGCCGCATTGACTCCCCCCATTCTTCAGGGGATGCCGCACTGACCCCCCCATTCTTCAGGGGATGCCGCATTGAACCCCCCCCATTCTTCAGGGGATGCCGCATTGAACCCCCCCCCCCCCATTCTTCAGGGGATGCCGCACTGACCCCCCCCATTCTTCAGGGGATGCCGCACTGACCCCCATTCTTCAGGGGATGCCGCACTGACCCCCCCCATTCTTCAGGGGATGCCGCATTGAACCCCCCCCCATTCTTCAGGGGATGCCGCATTGAACCCCCCCCTCCATTCTTCAGGGGATGCCGCATTGACTCCCCCCATTCTTCAGGGGATGCCGCATTGACCCCCCCCATTCTTCAGGGGATGCCGCATTGAACCCCCCCCCCATTCTTCAGGGGATGCCGCATTGAACCCCCATTCTTCGGGGAATACCGCATTAAACCCTTTACCCCCCCCACTGATTCTGCAGTGGATGCTATATAGGTTCTATAGGTTGTGACCTCGTCAATAATGCCTGAAAGTTAAGCAGAGTTGGCCGCGGTTAGTACACAGCTATCTGAATAGGCTTCTGTATGCGTCGGGCCCTAAATTTTTAAATCAAGCCACATGCACTCTGTTCCAGCTTGCTGAGACCGCGGCCACCATTCAGAAGCTGTACCAGATCTGCTCAGAGTTTCCTGACACTGACGAATTCCTCAAGACTAAGCAGCGAATTATTGGTAGGATATTTTTTGTTGCCACATTTGCACTCAATTTTATCATCTACCATTCTGTATCGTTTGACATCATAAGTATGGCCTGACATCATCAGTATGACCTGACATCTTCAGTATGACCTGACATCATCGACAATCAGTATCACCTGACATCATAAGGATCACCTGACATCATCAGAATCACCTGACATCATCAGAATCACCTGACATCATCAGAATCACCTGACATCATCAGAATCACCTGACATCATCAGCATCACCTGACATCATCAGCATCACCTGACATCATCAGCATCACCTGACATCATCAGCATCACCTGACATCATCAGTATCACCTGACATTATTAGTATCACCTGACATCATCAGTATCACCTGACATCATCAGTATCACCTGACATCATCAGTATCACCTGACATTATTAGTATCACCTGACATCATCAGTATCACCTGACATCATCAGTATCACCTGACATCATCAGTATCACCTGACATCATCAGTATCACCTGACATTATTAGTATCACCTGACATCATCAGTATCATCTGACATCATCAGTATCATCTGACATCATCAGGATCATCTGACATCATCAGGATCATCTGACATCATCAGGATCATCTGACATCATCAGGATCATCTGACATCATCAGGATCATCTGACATCATCAGTATCATCTGACATCATCAGGATCATCTGACATCATCAGTATCATCTGACATCATCAGGATCATCTGACATCATCAGGATCATCTGACATCATCAGCATCACCTGACATCATCAGCATCACCTGACATCATCAGCATCACCTGACATCATCAGCATCACCTGACATCATCAGCATCACCTGACATCATCAGCATCACCTGACATCATCACCTGACATCATCAGTATGATCTGAAATATGCAAGTCTACTACCACAACCTCCCTCGCGAATTGCAGAGCAATACAAGAAAGTAGACGAGTTTCTCTACAAAGAATTTGAGTCGGCATTTCTGAGCAAAGACTACAACTACTGCCATCGCCTATCCGTCATTCTTGCCAGCTTCAAAGCCTATTCAAGATGCACCGAACGATTCGTGACCGAAAGTTTGAAAACTTTGCCATATTTGGACTCGGATGTGCACAGAGAATTGAAACAGTGCGTTAGCCGAACTATGGAATCGGCGCGGTTGATCTTTGCTAGTCCTGAACCTGTTATGTGCGATTTTATTCAGGTAGGTTATCAAGATGATTTGTGTAATTAGTGAAGTGTAATTATAGAAGTGTAATAGCAACTATCTGAAGTGTAATTATTCGCTATCTGGAGTGTAATTAGTTGCTACCTGAAGTGTAATTAGTTGCTATCTGAAGTATAATTAGTTGCTATCTGAAGTGTAATTAGTTGCTATCTGAATTGTAATTAGTTGCTACCTGAAGTGTAATTAGTTGCTATCTAAAGTGTAATTAGTTGCTACCTGAAGTGTAATTAGTTGCTACCTGAAGTATATTTAGTTGCTATCTGAAGTGTAATTAGTTGCTACCTGAAGTGTAATTAGTTGCTATCTAAAGTGTAATCAGCTGCTACTTGAAGTTTAATTAGTTGCTACCTGAAGTGTAATTAGTTGCCACCTGAAGTGTAATTAGTTGCTATCTGAAGTGTAATTAGTTGCTACCTGAAGTGTAATTAGTTGCTATCTGAAGTGTAATTAGCTATCTAAAGTGTAATCAGCTGCTACTTGAAGTTTAATTAGTTGCTACCTGAAGTGTAATTAGTTGCTACCTGAAGTGTAATCCGTTGCTACCTGAAGTGTAATTAGTGGCTACCTGAAGTGTAATCAGTTGCTACCTGAAGTGTAATTAGTTGCTACCTGAAGTGTAATCTGTTGCTACCTGAAGTGTAATTAGTTGCTACCTGAAGTGTAATCCGTTGCTACCTGAAGTGTAATTAGTTGCTACCTGAAGTGTAATCCGTTGCTACCTGAAGTGTAATTAGTTGCTATCTGAAGTATATTTAGTTGCTACCTGAAGTGTAATTAGTTGCTATCTGAAGTATATTTAGTTGCTATCTGAAGTGTAATTAGTTGCTCCTGAAGTGTAATTAGTTGCTATCTGAATTGTAGTTAGTTACTACCTGAAGTGTAAATAGTTGCTATCTAAATAAATGATTACCTTATCCTCGCAGCAGCATAAATTTATCTGAAATTTCTCTCCCTACCTTAATTATGTCAGGCTATATTCTCCAAACGCCTCAAAGATCTAGTTGCTAACCGATTTCGTCAAGTAGATCCCAACGATCGGACGGCCTATTTGAAAGTGCTCGAATCTGTCCATCAAGAGAATCGGCGAGCCTGCGACGACCTGGCCGAATTGCATCTGGGGGTGGACCTTGCCAAGCTGAGCCACACGCTGTTCCTGCCTTACCTGTCCGGCTACTTCCAAGTGGAACGGGAGAATCTTAACGAACGGTGCCAGATGGTGCTCGATAGGTATTATGAGGAGCAGGGGCATGTGCGACGGAAGGAGGCGAGTGTTCTGTTGTTTTTTGGCACCGACGTATTGTGACTGATAGTATCTTATCATCTCTGCGATTCTCTCATCATCTCTCCCGGTTTTCTCATCATCTCTCTCGATTCTCTCATCATCTCTGCGTTCTCTCATCATCTCTCCCGCTTTTCTCATAATCTCTCTCGATTCTCTCATCATCTCTCTCAATTCTCTCAGCATATCTCATCATCTCTCGATTCTCTCAACATCTCATTATCTCCCTCGATTCTCTCATTATCTCTCTCGATTCTCTCATCATCTCTCTCGATTCTCTCATCATCTCTCTCTAGATTCTCTCAATCTCTCTCGATTCTCTCATCATCTCTCTCGATTCTCTCAATCTCTCTCGATTCTCTCATCATCTCTCTCGATTCTCTCATCTCATAATCTCTCTCGCGATTCTCTTATCTTATCATCTATCTCACGATTTTCTCATCTCATCATCTCTCTCACGATTCTCTCATCTCATAATCTCTCTCGCGATTCTCTTATCTTATCATGTATCTCACGATTATCTCATCTCATCATCTCTTATTATTTTATCATTTTTCATAATTCTCTCATTATCTCTCATCGTATCCTGGGATATTCTCATGCCACAGGTCTGATATACTTATAGTAGTGATTCAGAATTTTTAATTATTTTTTTATTGCGCACACAAATGCAGGTGCTTCAACAGCAGCAGGTGGGGCCGCACAACCTGTTGCAGCACATTTTCTCCGGCGTGTCCGAAGAGCAGGGCGCCGGCCGGGTTCTGCTCTGCGGCCTGTCAGTCGCTAACATCGTTGCCGAAGTGTCTCAGAGCTGCTCGCGTTGCAGGCATCTGTCGCAGAGCTCCGAGTTCTTCCAACGGGCCAAAGAGCTGGCCGACATATTCTTTAGGTACATCTACGATGAGCACGTGACCTATGGACTGCGCTTGGCGGCTCTGGGCCTGCCTCAGACTGATGAAGTTGCTCAGAGGCCGAATCTCAGCTTCTTAGAAGCTGTTCGCGAAGCCAATATGATTTTTCATCTGTGCGAGAGCAAGTACTCCGAGATCTTGGCGCCGGCGCTTAAATCCGCGCCTGGTGGCGCTTCGCCACAGCTTGCTCAGGTTGGTGCAGCTTGTGGCTCAGTGTGTAGCTCAGTGTGTAGATATCTGCTTTGATTGTGTAGCTCAGTGTGTAGATCTCTGCTTTGATTGTGTAGCTCAGTGTGTAGATCTCTGCTTTGATTGTGTCGCTCAGTGTGTAGATCTCTGCTTTGATTGTGTAGCTCAGTGTGTAGATCTCTGCTTTGATTGTGTAGCTCAGTGTGTAGATCTCTGCTTTGATTGTGTAGCTCAGTGTGTAGATCTCTGCTTTGATTGTGTAGCTCAGTGTGTAGATCTCTGCTTTGATTGTGTAGCTCAGTGTGTAGATCTCTGCTTTGATTGTGTAGCTCAGTGTGTAGATCTCTGCTTTGATTGTGTAGATCTCTGCTTTGATTGTGTAGATCTCTTCTTTGATTGTGTAGATCTCTGCTTTGATTGTGTAGCTCAGTGTGTAGATCTCTGCTTTGATTGTGTAGATCAGTGTGTAGATCTCTGTTTTAATTGTGTAGATCAATTGTGTAGATCTCTGCTTTGATTGTGTAGATCTTTGTTTTGATTGTGTAGATCTCTGTTTTGATTGTGTAGCTCCGTGTGGAGATCTCTGCTTTGATTGTGTAGATCAGTGTGTAGATCTCTGTTTTAATTGTGTAGATCAATTGTGTAGATCTCTGCTTTGATTGTGTAGATCTCTGCTTTGATTGTGTCGATCAGTGTGTAGATCTCTGCTTTGATTGTGTAGATCTCTGCTTTGATTGTGTAGATCTCTTCTTTGATTGTGTAGATCTCTGCTTTGATTGTGTAGATCTCTGCTTTGATTGTGTAGGTCTCTGCTTTGATTGTGTAGATCTCTGCTTTGATTGTGTAGATCTCTGCTTTGATTGTGTAGATCCCTTCTTTGATTGTGTAGATCTCTGCTTTGATTGTGTAGCTCAGTGTGTAGATCTCTGCTTTGATTGTGTAGATCAGTGTGTAGATCTCTGTTTTAATTGTGTAGATCAATTGTGTAGATCTCTGCTTTGATTGTGTAGATCTTTGTTTTGATTGTGTAGATCTCTGTTTTGATTGTGTAGCTCCGTGTGGAGATCTCTGCTTTGATTGTGTAGATCAGTGTGTAGATCTCTGTTTTAATTGTGTAGATCAATTGTGTAGATCTCTGCTTTGATTGTGTAGATCTCTGCTTTGATTGTGTCGATCAGTGTGTAGATCTCTGCTTTGATTGTGTAGATCTCTGCTTTGATTGTGTCGATCAGTGTGTAGATCTCTGCTTTGATTGTGTAGATCTCTGCTTTGATTGTGTAGATCTCTTCTTTGATTGTGTAGATCTCTGCTTTGATTGTGCAGATCTCTGCTTTGATTGTGTAGATCTCTTCTTTGATTGTGTAGATCTCTGCTTTGATTGTATAGCTCAGTGTGTAGATCTTTGCTTTGATTGTGTAGATCAGTGTGTAGATCTCTGTTTTAATTGTGTAGATCAATTGTGTAGATCTCTGCTTTGATTGTGTAGATCTTTGTTTTGATTGTGTAGATCTCTGTTTTGATTGTGTAGCTCCGTGTGGAGATCTCTGCTTTGATTGTGTAGATCAGTGTGTAGATCTCTGCTTTGATTGTGTAGCTCAGTGTGTAGATCTCTGCTTTGATTGTGTAGATCAGTTTGTAGATCTCTGTTTTAAATGTGTAGATCTCTGCTTTTATTGTGTAGATCAGTGTGTAGATCTCTGCTTTGATTGTGTAGATCTCTGCTTTGATTGTGTAGATCTCTGCTTTGATTGTGTAGATCTCTGCTTTGATTGTGCAGATCTCTGCTTTGATTGTGTAGATCTCTTCTTTGATTGTGTAGATCTCTGCTTTGATTGTATAGCTCAGTGTGTAGATCTCTGCTTTGATTGTGTAGATCAGTGTGTAGATCTCTGTTTTAATTGTGTAGATCAATTGTGTAGATCTCTGCTTTGATTGTGTAGATCTTTGTTTTGATTGTGTAGATCTCTGTTTTGATTGTGTAGCTCCGTGTGGAGATCTCTGCTTTGATTGTGTAGATCAGTGTGTAGATCTCTGCTTTGATTGTGTAGCTCAGTGTGTAGATCTCTGCTTTGATTGTGTAGCTCAGTGTGTAGATCTCTGCTTTGATTGTGTAGATCAGTTTGTAGATCTCTGTTTTAAATGTGTAGATCTCTGCTTTTATTGTGTAGATCAGTGTGTAGATCTCTGCTTTGATTGTGTAGATCTCTGCTTTGATTGTGTAGATCTCTGCTTTGATTGTGTAGATCTCTGCTTTGATTGTGTAAATCTCTGCTTTGATTGTGTAGATCTCTGCTTTGATTGTGTAGGTCTCTGCTTTGATTGTGTAGATCTCTGCTTTGATTGTGTAAATCTCTGCTTTGATTGTGTAGATCTCTGCTTTGATTGTGTAAATCTCTGCTTTGATTGTGTAGATCTCTGCTTTGATTGTGTAGCTCAGTGTGTAGATCTCTGCTTTGATTGTGTAGATCAGTGTGTAGATCTCTGTTTTAATTGTGTAGATCAATTGTGTAGATCTCTGCTTTGATTGTGTAGATCTTTGTTTTGATTGTGTAGATCTCTGTTTTGATTGTGTAGCTCCGTGTGGAGATCTCTGCTTTGATTGTGTAGATCAGTGTGTAGATCTCTGTTTTAATTGTGTAGATCAATTGTGTAGATCTCTGCTTTGATTGTGTAGATCTCTTCTTTGATTGTGAAGATCTCTGCTTTGATTTTATAGATAAATTGTATAAATATCTGTTTCAACTGTTTACATGTGGGATTTCATTGTCCAGACTTGACTCCCACTTCTCAAATCCCCCACCCAAGGTGCAAGAGCGTCGTCGAGCAATCAGCTGCGGTCTGGAAGCTCAAATCCAGCAAGGCCTGGAGCGAACCCTGGCCGCCATTGTCGGCCACGTCCGGCACCTGTTGAACTCCGAGCAGAAAGCTGCCGATTTTCGACCACCAATTGGCGGTTCAGACGGCGGCGCCAGCATCAGCGGCGGGGCTACGCACGCCTGCGCCCAGGTCTGCGCCTACATCAGCGGCCACGTGGTGGGGCGGCTGGCCTTCCTGGACGGCAAGAATGGGCAGCTGTTCCGGGATGAGCTGGGGATCCGGCTGTACAGGTGGGTGGCGGAGATGGAGGGTTGGATTGGAGATGGGATGGAATTTTGTGATGCTGACAATGGGGATTTGGGATGCTGAGGATATGGGGATTTAAAATGCTGAGGATATGGGGATTTAAGATGCTGAGGATATGGGGATTTAGGATGCTGAGGATATGGGGATTTGGGATGCTGAGGATATGGGGATTTAGGATGCTGAGGATATGGGGATTTGGGATGCTGAGGATATGGGGATTTAGGATGCTGAGGATATGGGGATTTGGGATGCTGAGGATATGGGGATTTAGGATGCTGAGGATATGGGGATTTAGGATGCTGAGGATATGGGGATTTGTGATGCTGAGGATATGGGGATTTGGGATGCTGAGGATATGGGGATTTGGGATGCTGACAATCGGGATTTGGGATGCTGACAATGGGGATTTGGGATGCTGAGGATATGGGGATTTGGGATGCTGAGGATATGGGGATTTGGGATGCTGAGGATATGGGGATTTAGGATGCTGAGGATATGGGGATTTAGGATGCTGAGGATGGGGATTCGGGATGCTGAGGATGGGAATTTAGTATGTTCAGGTTATGGTGATTCGGGATGCTGAGGATGAGGATTTGGGATGCGGAGGATAATGACTTGGGATGCTGAGGATGGAGATTTGCGATGCTAAAATTGGAAACTTGGGATGCTTTAGGGCGGAGATTTGAAATGCTGAGGAAGGGGGACAAAAGATGGGATTTAAGTATGAGGATTCTGGGATGCAGGGGTATGGGGAAAATGAGATAGGAAATTATGGAGAGGATCAGGTTTGAAGATAAGGATTACGGGATTAAGGATTTGAACGAGAAGCCACATTCTGCATCCCATATACATGTATCTCCCCCGACCCCAGATGCCTGGTCGAGCACCTGCACAAGTTCAAGTACTCCCTGTCTGGCGGCCTGCAAGCGCTGTGCGACCTCACGGAGTACATGGCCTGTCTGAAACCGGTCAGGCACTCCGGGTTCCTTGTTGACGGCCACGACCTGTACGATGTGCTGTGCAAACTGCTGAACTTGCTGGTGATCCAACCAGCTAATCTGCACGACATCTGCGAGGAGGAGTCGCTTCGATCGCTGAGTAGGGAGGTCAAGCAGAGCTTCATTATGCTCAGGACCGACAGCGGTAGCGCTGAGGTCAAGGCTGCGTTAGAAAAGATTTAAGAATAATTTTTTACCAGTTGCGATTTTAGGGAGGGGGTGGTTATTATCTGTTGTGAGATTTTGAATTGCAGTAGTTTGTTGTTTTGTATCCGGCTTCATTAGCTTGCAGTTACCTGTTCTTGAGCGCAACAGTGCTACACACCCTCTTACCCTCTTACCCTCTTACCCTCTCACCTACTCTCTTACCCTCTCACCCACTCTCTTACCCTCTCACCTACTCTCTTACCCTCTCACCCACTCTCTTACCCTCTCACCTACTCTCTTACCCTCTCACCCGCCCTCTTACCCTCTCACCTACTCTCTTACCCTCTCACCCACCATCTTACCCTCTCACCCACCCTCTCACTTACCCTCTCACCCACCCTCTTACCCTCTCATCTACTCTCTTACCCTCTCACCCACCTTCTTACCCTCTCACCTACTCTCTTACCCTCTCATTCACCCTCTCACCTACCCTCTTACCCTCGCACCCACCCTCTCACAGAAACTCATTTCACTTTCATCTGTTTTATCAAGCCATAATGTAAAAGTTCTTTAAATTATTTTCTTTTCGTAAACAGAAGCAGACTATATGAAATTATCTTGTGGTGAATTACTCATTTTAATTACGCGTACCTTCCATCATTGTTCGGTGCTAATAAATATATTATATATTATTTCCCATAATTATACGAAATTGTTATTTTTTATTGTCATCGCATTGTTACTTCAATAAGTGTAATTTAGTAACTGGGTGCAATTGAGATAATACACCCCCAACTTTTATTCTATATTAAGCAATAATTATTTCCATTAATAGCACTGACTCTGTTAAAATCTCTCTTGTCGAGATGTGATCTGTCTCTGCTTTTCTGTATGTTGTGCTGTGCCTTCTTATTGCTTTACATAATAATATTTGTTATTATTTACCCATGTGAAAATTCATACAAATCTTTATGCTAAAGAAACAATTAGTCGTAGTTATGAAACATAGTCAAACTATATAATTGCGCCTTAGTTACGGCTAATATTATTCTCAATTGAATATTAGACGCCAGGTAAAAACTGTGTTTTTTCTTTCATTCTTTGACACCTAATGGTATATAGTTTCTTTATTTAGCAGAGTATACTACTCACAGCGGCAAGTAGATAACTTAAAATTGATTTTTGTCTTAATCAGTCATCAGTGGGTCAGGACTACCTGTAACCCATTGTTGTCAATCAGTCATCAGTGGGTCAGGACTACCTGTAACCCATTGTTGTCAATCAGTCATCAGTGGGTCAGGACTACCTGTAACCCATTGTTGTCAATCAGTCATCAGTGGGTCAGGACTACCTTTCACCCATTGTTGTCAATCAGTCATCAGTGGGTCAGGACTACCTGTAACCCATTGTTGTCAATCAGTCATCAGTGGGTCATGACTACCTTTCACCCATTGTTGTCAATCAGTCATCAGTGGGTCAGGACTACCTGTAACCCATTGTTGTCAATCAGTCATCAGTGGGTCATGACTATACCTGTAACCCATTGTTGTCAATCAGTCATCAGTGGGTCATGACTATACCTGTAACCCATTGTTGTCAATCAGTCATCAGTGGGTCATGACTATACCTGTAACCCATTGTTGTCAATCAGTCATCAGTGGGTCATGACTACCTTTAACCCATTGTTGTTAATCAGTCATCAGTGAGTCAGGACTACCTGTAACCCATTGTTGTCAATCAGTCATCAGTGGGTCATGACTATACCTGTAACCCATTGTTGTCAATCAGTCATCAGTGGGTCATGACTATACCTGTAACCCATTGTTATCAATCAGTCATCAGTGGGTCATGACTACCTTTAACCCATTGTTGTCAATCAGTCATCAGTGAGTCAGGACTACCTTTAACCCATTGTTGTCAATCAGTCATCAGTGAGTCAGGACTACCTTTAACCCATTGTTGTCAATCAGTCATCAGTGGGTCATGACTACCTGTAACCCATTGTTGTCAATCAGTCATCAGTGGGTCAGGACTACCTTTAACCCATTGTTGTCAATCAGTCATCAGTGGGTCAGGACTACCTGTAACCCATTGTTGTCAATCAGTCATCAGTGGGTCAGGACTACCTTTAACCCATTGTTGTCAATCAGTCATCAGTGGGTCATGACTATACCTGTAACCCATTGTTGTCAATCAGTCATCAGTGGGTCATGACTACCTTTAACCCATTGTTGTTAATCAGTCATCAGTGAGTCAGGACTACCTGTAACCCATTGTTGTCAATCAGTCATCAGTGGGTCAGGACTACCTTTCACCCATTGTTGTCAATCAGTCATCAGTGGGTCAGGACTACCTGTAACCCATTGTTGTCAATCAGTCATCAGTGGGTCATGACTACCTTTCACCCATTGTTTTCAATCAGTCATCAGTGGGTCAGGACTACCTGTAACCCATTGTTGTCAATCAGTCATCAGTGGGTCATGACTATACCTGTAACCCATTGTTGTCAATCAGTCATCAGTGGGTCATGACTATACCTGTAACCCATTGTTGTCAATCAGTCATCAGTGGGTCATGACTACCTTTAACCCATTGTTGTTAATCAGTCATCAGTGAGTCAGGACTACCTGTAACCCATTGTTGTCAATCAGTCATCAGTGGGTCATGACTATACCTGTAACCCATTGTTGTCAATCAGTCATCAGTGGGTCATGACTATACCTGTAACCCATTGTTATCAATCAGTCATCAGTGGGTCATGACTACCTGTAACCCATTGTTGTCAATCAGTCATCAGTGAGTCAGGACTACCTTTAACCCATTGTTGTCAATCAGTCATCAGTGAGTCAGGACTACCTTTAACCCATTGTTGTCAATCAGTCATCAGTGAGTCAGGACTACCTTTAACCCATTGTTGTCAATCAGTCATCAGTGGGTCAGGACTACCTTTAACCCATTGTTGTCAATCAGTCATCAGTGGGTCATGACTACCTTTAACCCATTGTTGTCAATCAGTCATCAGTGGGTCATGACTATACCTGTAACCCATTGTTGTCAATCAGTCATCAGTGGGTCAGGACTACCTTTAACCCATTGTTGTCAATCAGTCATCAGTGGGTCAGGACTACCTGTAACCCATTGTTGTCAATCAGTCATCAGTGGGTCAGGACTACCTTTAACCCATTGTTGTCAATCAGTCATCAGTGGGTCATGACTATACCTGTAACCCATTGTTGTCAATCAGTCATCAGTGGGTCATGACTACCTTTAACCCATTGTTGTCAATCAGTCATCAGTGGGTCATGACTATACCTGTAACCCATTGTTGTCAATCAGTCATCAGTGGGTCATGACTACCTTTAACCCATTGTTGTCAATCAGTCATCAGTGAGTCAGGACTACCTTTAACCCATTGTTGTCAATCAGTCATCAGTGAGTCAGGACTACCTTTAACCCATTGTTGTCAATCAGTCATCAGTGGGTCATGACTACCTGTAACCCATTGTTGTCAATCAGTCATCAGTGGGTCAGGACTACCTTTAACCCATTGTTGTCAATCAGTCATCAGTGGGTCAGGACTACCTGTAACCCATTGTTGTCAATCAGTCATCAGTGGGTCAGGACTACCTTTAACCCATTGTTGTCAATCAGTCATCAGTGGGTCATGACTATACCTGTAACCCATTGTTGTCAATCAGTCATCAGTGGGTCAGGACTACCTGTAACCCATTGTTGTTAATCAGTCATCAGTGAGTCAGGACTACCTTTAACCCATTGTTATCAATCAGTCATCAGTGGGTCATGACTACCTGTAACCCATTGTTGTCAATCAGTCATCAGTGGGTCATGACTACCTTTCACCCATTGTTGTCAATCAGTCATCAGTGGGTCATGACTACCTTTAACCCATTGTTGTCAATCAGTCATCAGTGGGTCATGACTATACCTGTAACCCATTGTTGTCAATCAGTCATCAGTGAGTCAGGACTACCTTTAACCCATTGTTGTCAATCAGTCATCAGTGGGTCATGACTATACCTGTAACCCATTGTTGTCAATCAGTCATCAGTGGGTCATGACTACCTTTAACCCATTGTTGTTAATCAGTCATCAGTGAGTCAGGACTACCTTTAACCCATTGTTATCAATCAGTCATCAGTGGGTCATGACTACCTTTCACCCATTGTTGTCAATCAGTCATCAGTGGGTCATGACTACCTTTCACCCATTGTTGTCAATCAGTCATCAGTGGGTCAGGACTACCTGTAACCCATTGTTGTTAATCAGTCATCAGTGAGTCAGGACTACCTGTAACCCATTGTTGTCAATCAGTCATCAGTGGGTCATGACTATACCTGTAACCCATTGTTGTCAATCAGTCATCAGTGGGTCATGACTATACCTGTAACCCATTGTTATCAATCAGTCATCAGTGGGTCATGACTACCTTTAACCCATTGTTGTCAATCAGTCATCAGTGGGTCATGACTACCTTTAACCCATTGTTGTTAATCAGTCATCAGTGGGTCAGGACTACCTTTAACCCATTGTTGTTAATCAGTCATCAGTGGGTCAGGACTACCTTTAACCCATTGTTGTCAATCAGTCATCAGTGGGTCATGACTACCTTTAACCCATTGTTGTTAATCAGTCATCAGTGGGTCATGACTACCTTTAACCCATTGTTGTCAATCAGTCATCAGTGGGTCAGGACTTATTTAAAAATCTCGCAGCCATGCCTAGCATGAGCCATAAATGTCTTTCTGTACGCTCGTACGGTACACCTGGTCTGTACTTCCCTGGATCAATCTAATCATGTGAGCTACCTTGTAGTTAGTCACAGACAGACCAGTCTGGATGTCATGTGAATTTTGGCCTCGAGATTTAAACCACGTGGGCTTCTCCCCCTAGTATGCAGCCGCCTAGAGTTCCAGGCATTTCAGGCGATGTACTTTTAGTAAATGACGAAATTTATATTTTTTTCAAACCTTCAACCCTTTACACTCGAGTTCCGTTCTCTATACTAGTAGTGCTAGTACTGTCCCTTGTTGCACTGTCCCCAATGTCCCCAATGTTTGCTTGCACGCTGTGTCCACGTTCTTCGCCCTATTGTGTAGTTAGCTAGTTTGTACAGACCACTGGAGCGAGAGAGAAATAGAGAGAGTATGTGACTTCGTACTTTACCGTAATAAACTTACGAATATACTGATAATGTTGAATATTTTCGTGTCACATGGTTCTGGCCTGATCCACTGACATTCTCTTATCTATACTGAATAAAATATTTTTGCACCGACTCTGTCTTATAGTCCACCTCATATCTTTATAAATCCACGTAAAGTATCTGTCTTGCTATGTACCTCAGGGACTTAATGTGTACCTCAGTGAGTTAGGTACCCACAGTGTGACTTAATGTGTGCCTGCACTGTGACTTAATGAGTACCTCAGTGTACCTGTAGTGTGACTTAATATGTACTTCAGTGTGTCTTAATGTGTACTTGCACTGTCTTAATGTGTACCTCAGTGTATCTTTAATGTGTACCTCAGTGTATCTTTAATGTGTACCTCAGTGTGTCTTTAATGTGTACCCCACTACGTCTTAATTTCTAGCTCAGTATTTGTATTAGAGTCTGATTCAAGTTAGCAGTTAGCCGGATGCTGTGTTCTGCTTTGCTGCCGTCCCATCTGCGTAGGCGGGCCCAATGAACTCTGCCTTGATTTAGTCCCACGTCCCACATCTGTACATCCGTAGCGTATGTGCACTTTTATATGTTTTCTCTCTCTGACTCTGCATAGGGTCTACGCGTCTGGTTATAGCTAAGGCGGCCATGCTGTGTGTGTACGACAATTTTTTGAAGAAACCACGTGGGCAACCCCCTCTCTTCCCCTCTCCCTGTGTGTGTCTATATTCCAGGAAATCGACCCGTACACCCAAAAGCTAGGAGCTGCAATTTCATTGGTCTATTCTCAAGGTCAGCTCTGCGTGTCTGGCTTTGAGGGCGGCGGGGAGGGGGGTTTCCTGGAAAGCTGTCTCTCTCTCTCAACTGAGCTTGGCCTGGTAATCACCCCACCTCTTTGTTAGCCAATGAGAATAGGCGGTAATGTAAGACATTGGTAATGTTATAATGTATATATATATATATATATATATGTTTAGGCAGCCCGTTAATTCTCTTAAACAACGTTCTAAAACGTTCTTAAGCTCAGCTTCAGTTTTTAAGCATTTTTTCATCTATTAATTTTTTCATATTTTCAGCTGCAAAGCGGAAAGCAGAGTTAATAGATCTCAAAGAGAAGCAAAACAAAGGAGCTGATTTTTTAGTTTAATACTAACTAGCGCGGGTCATCGTTCGTTTGCTGTTCTATCCTGGTAAGTTTTTATGCAAATTTATTCTCTTTTAATTTGAATGTGAGAATAATTTTCAATTATGGAGAATCATCTGTTACACAGTGAGCATCATCTGTTAGACAGTGAGCATCATCTGTTAGACAGTGAGCATCATCTGTTAGACAGTGAGCATCATCTGTTAGACAGTGAGCATCATCTGTTAGACAGTGAGCATCATCTGTTAGACAGTGAGCATCATCTGTTAGACAGTGAGCATCATCTGTTAGACAGTGAGCATCATCTGTTAGACAGTGAGCATCATCTGTTAGACAGTGAGCATCATCTGTTACACAGTGAGCATCATCTGTTAGACAGTGAGCATCATCTGTTACACAGTGAGCATCATCTGTTACACAGTGAGCATCATCTGTTAGACAGTGAGCATCATCTGTTAGGCAGTGAGCATCATCTGTTACACAGTGAGCATCATCTGTTACACAGTGAGCATCATCTGTTAGACAGTGAGCATCATCTGTTAGACAGTGAGCATCATCTGTTAGACAGTGAGAATCATCTGTTAGACAGTGAGCATCATCTGTTAGACAGTGAGCATCATCTGTTACACAGTGAGCATCATCTGTTAGACAGTGAGAATTATCTGTTAGACAGTGAGAATCATCTGTTAGACAGTGAACATCATCTGTTAGACAGTGAGAATCATCTGTTAGACAGTGAACATCATCTGTTAGACAGTGAGAATCATCTGTTACACAGTGAGCATCATCTGTTACACAGTGAGCATCATCTGTTAGACAGTGAGCATCATCTGTTAGACAGTGAGCATCATCTGTTAGACAGTGAGAATCATCTGTTAGACAGTGAGCATCATCTGTTAGACAGTGAGCATCATCTGTTACACAGTGAGCATCATCTGTTAGACAGTGAGAATCATCTGTTAGACAGTGAGAATCATCTGTTAGACAGTGAACATCATCTGTTAGACAGTGAGAATCATCTGTTAGACAGTGAACATCATCTGTTAGACAGTGAGAATCATCTGTTAGACAGTGAGAATCATCTGTTAGACAGTGAGAATCATCTGTTAGACAGTGAGCATCATTCGTTATACTGTACGTGAGCATCATCTGTTATACTGTGAGAATCACCTGCTAGACAGTTTAGTAAGGCTGGATATCGCGTCGAGGGTTTTGGCTGTGTAGTATTGGCGGCATTGGCGATGCGATAGAAAATTCAGGAATTTTCTATTTTCCTCTCCCTCTGTCTGCTCCTCTGTCTGCTTCCTCTGCACTAATGGTAGGCCTTGTGTGACTCATAGGCCTTTGCCTAGAGATAATTCTAGAAATTTCAGCCAGCCAATAAGCATCGGCTGCACAAGGAGGGTTGCGGGAAGCTCGTCAGCTGTTTCTCCTAATCGAGACGTGGGCGGTTGAAGCAGAACTCAGGACTGAGTGGGTGGTGACTAAGTAGAAATCCTTTGCTTTTGCTTCTTGTTTTTTTTCTCTCACCGAAATCTTTTTAAGAATCCAGGGTCCACAATTGCGTAGTGTTCAAGAACGTTAGCATTTTCTTGAGTGTTGCTCAATTTTTGTGTCTGAAACTCCAGGGTCCCTGAGGCTTATTTAAACAAATTCAGTTTTGTATTTTAATTTCTATTCTGCGTTTATTTATTTTTTCTATTCTTTTTAATTGTCGCAGTTTAAGCGTCGACGAATGAGCAGGTGCGTAAAAATACTATAATTTAAATCTTTTTTTGTTTAAATTATCAAAAAATTTCTATTGGATTTAAGATAACCAATATTCGGTGAACTTTTGCGCTTATTTTATTCCACAATGGTCTTTTTGGTGTGTTGCAGTTAAAAGAATGTGATTATAGTTCTCAATAAATATGAAGTATATCGTTTGTTTTTCATGCAATTTTATTAATTTTAAAACCACTTAATTTAACAGTCTTAACTAAAACACCCAGGAGTACAAAACCGCCCTTCAGTTATATTGCAAACAACTCAACTATAAGTGACTTAAGCAACTCTGGGGCGACTCTTAGGACTTTTTAACGACTCAAACGACTGCAATGCAACGGAAAAGCGACTGTTGAGTCGTGAAAAAGTCATCCAAGATTCGTTGTGTTAACGCTTCACTTTCTACTAACTCAAGTAGACTAGATAGAGTTGTTATAAATGCAAATTGCGACTGTATAGCGCCTCTAGCACGCCTCAAATACGACATTCTACGACCCCAGACTTACTTGCGACGCCTCAGAGACGAGTCGTCTAGAGTCACTTCTTTCCTATTTTACCTGTGTTACCTGCCAAGACTCTGAAACAACTCTGGGGACACCTATTGGCCTGATCGGTACCGATTTCATCTGTGCAACTCGCCTCCCGCAGGACCGAGCGCTCGCTACACCAGCAGCAGTTGCCTCTCTCCCTATGCCTTTGACCCGACAGTTCGCTTATCAACAAATCACCAATTACGACGATATTCTCAGCATACTACTACCAAATCAATCCGAATCAGTAGCTAATAGCGCTAATCTTAGCCAATTCGAATTATCATCATCAAAAAATGTCCGATCGTGAAGAAATTTTCAAACTCGAAGGAGACGCGAATTTCGACGAGCAAGAGGATGATGAAGAGGAGGAGGACGATGACTCATCGATGCCCGAGCTCGGCTGCGAAGTGTCCATCGAGGATCTGTGCTGCGACGCCGACGATGAGGGCGGCAACTCCAACGCCGCCGCCGCCGCTCGTCCGGAGCCTCGCCGATTGACTTTGCAGCAGCGCCGAAGGTTGAACTTGTACAGCCGGCCCGTTGGACTGCCGACTGGGGCTGCTGCCTCATCTGCTGGCAATTCTGGCACTAATTCTGGCAGCAATGCCATCAGCGTTGCTATGGACGCCCCCTGGGCGGTGCACGATACGCCGACTATTCACGAGGAGGATTCTGGCGTAGGATCGGTCACCTCGCCTGAGGTAATTGCGTCTGCTGCGTTCCTGACTTTAGACATTGAGGTCTTGTGTAGCTTTCGATTTTCCCGGAGTCATCAGTTCCCCTCTCCTGAATCTTCAGGTTCTCTCTCCTGGACCTTCAGGTTCTCTCTCCTGGACCTTCAGGCTCCCTTCTCCTGAATCTTCAGGTTCCCTCTCCTGAATCTTCAGGTTCTCTCTCCTGAATCTTCAGGTTCTCTCTCCTGGACCTTCAGGTTCTCTCTCCTGGACCTTCAGGCTCCCTTCTCCTGAATCTTCAGGTTCCCTCTCCTGAATCTTCAGGTTCTCTCTCCTGGACCTTCAGGCTCCCTTCTCCTGAATCTTCAGGTTCCCTCTCCTGAATCTTCAGGTTCTCTCTCCTGAATCTTCAGGTTCTCTCTCCTGGACCTTCAGGTTCTCTCTCCTGGACCTTCAGGCTCCCTTCTCCTGAATCTTCAGGTTCCCTCTCCTGAATCTTCAGGTTCTCTCTCCTGGACCTTCAGATTCTCTCTCCTGGACCTCCAGGTTCTCTCTCCTGAATCTTCAGGTTCTCTCTCCTGAATCTTCAGGTTCTCTCTCCTGGACCTTCAGGTTCTCTCTCCTGGACCTTCAGGCTCCCTTCTCCTGAATCTTCAGGTTCTCTCTCCTGGACCTTCAGATTCTCTCTCCTGGACCTCCAGGTTCTCTCTCCTGAATCTTCAGGTTCTCTCTCCTGAATCTTCAGGTTCTCTCTCCTGGACCTTCAGATTCTCTCTCCTGGACCTCCAGGTTCTCTCTCCTGAATCTTCAGGTTCTCTCTCCTGAATCTTCAGGTTCTCTCTCCTGGACCTTCAGATTCTCTCTCCTGGACCTTCAGGTTCTCTCTCCTGGACCTTCAGGTTCTCTCTCCTGAATCTTCATGTTCTCTCTCCTGGACCTTCAGGTTCTCTCTCCTGGACCTTCAGGCTCCCTTCTCCTGAATCTTCAGGTTCCCTCTCCTGAATCTTCATGTTCTCTCTCCTGGACCTTCAGATTCTCTCTCCTGGACCTTCAGGTTCTCTCCTGAATCTTCAGGTTCTCTCTCCTGGACCTTCAGGTTCTCTGTCCTGGACCTTCAGGTTCTCTCTCCTGGACCTTCAGGTTCTCTCTCCTGGACCTTCAGGTTCTCTCTCCTGGACCTTCAGGTTCTCTCTCCTGAATCTTCAGGTTCTCTTCTCCTGAATCTTCAGGCTTCCCTCTCCTGAATCTTCAGGTTCTCTTTCCTGAATCTTCAGGCTCACTTCTGAATCTTCAGGTTCCCTCTCCTGAATCTTCAGGTTCCCTCTTCCTGAATCTTCAGTACCCCTCTCCTGAATCTTCAGGCTCCCCTCTCCCGAATCTTCAGGTTCCCTTCTCCTGAATCTTCAGGCTCCCCTCTCCCGAATCTTCAGGTTCCCCCTCCTGAATCTTCAGGCTCCCCTCTCCTGAATCTTCAGGTTCCCTCTCCTGAATCTTCAGGTTCCCTTCTGAATCTTCAGGCTCCCCTCTTCTGAATCTTCGGGTTTCCTCTTCTGAATCTTCAGGTTCCCTTCTCCTGAATCTTCAGGTTCCCTTCTCCTGAATCTTCAGGTTCCCTTCTCCTGAATCTTCAGGTTCCCCTCTCCTGAATCTTCAGGTTCCCCCTCCTGAATCTTCAGGTTCCCTTCTCCTGAATCTTCAGGTTCCCTTCTCCTGAATCTTCAGGTTCCCTTCTCCTGAATCTTCAGGTTCCCCTCTCCTGAATCTTCAGGTTCCCCCTCCTGAATCTTCAGATTCCCTTCTGAATCTTCAGGCTCCCTTCTCCTGAATCTTCAGGTTCCCTTCTCCTGAATCTTCAGGCTCCCTTCTCCTGAATCTTCAGGTTCTCTTCTCCTGAATCTTCAGGCTCCCCTCTCCTGAATCTTCAGGCTCCCCTCTCCTGAATCTTCAGGCTCCCCTCTCCTGAATCTTCAGGCTCCCCTCTCCTGAATCTTCAGGCTCTCCTCTCCTGAATCTTCAGGCTCTCCTCTCCTGAATCTTCAGGCTCCCTTCTCCTGAATCTTCAGGCTCCCCTCTCCTGAATCTTCAGGCTCCCCTCTCCTGAATCTTCAGGCTCCCCTCTCCTGAATCGAATTAAATACCCTAGCAACCAACTGCAATACGAGCATCCTCAATCCTGCCTGGCGCTCAGGTGCAACCCGAGAGCGCCGAGTTCCCCAGCTGGCGTCAGCGCGGCGGCCGCATCCGCACCATGTCTGAGCCGCCGTCGCCAGCTGATGAAGACGAAGCTGCCGAGCAAGCCGCTGCTCATAGCAACGAGCCTGGCAACGAGTTGGCCGCCGCAGGCGCCAGCGGAGGCGCCGCCGCGGGTATTGCTGGCACTAGGAGAACTCGTACTCAGTCTACTTCACAGGCGGTGCGTTGCTAATATGTACTTCAATGCATAGATTTATCACTGATATATAGTTGAGATTAGAGATTTGAATATCAGAGATAACAGATGAGAAAGTTAGAGATTAGAGATGCGAAAGTTAGAGATTAGAGACGAGATTTAAGTTAGAGATTAGAGACGAGAAAGTTAGAGATTAGAGAAGAAAAAAAAGAGATTAGAGACGAGAAATTTAGAGATTAGAGACGAGAAAGTTAGAGATTAGAGACGAGATTTAAGTTGGAGATTAGAGACGAGAAAGTTAGAGATTAGAGATTTGAATATCAGAGATAACAGATGAGAAAGTTAGAGATTAGAGATGCGAAAGTTAGAGATTAGAGATGCGAAAGTTAGAGATTAGAGACGAGAAATTTAGAGATTGGAGACGAGATTTAAGTTAGAGATTAGAGACGAGAAAGTTAGAGATTAGAGACGAGATTTAAGTTAGAGATTAGAGACGAGAAAGTTAGAGATTAGAGACGAGAAATTTAGAGATTATAGACGAGAAATTTAGGGATCAGAGATGAGAAAATTAGAGATTAGAGACGAGAAAATTAGAAATTTTTTTTCTGTAGATACAGAAAATCTTTCTTGATATTTTACGACCTCACAAATAATTCGCAAACCCTGAACAGGTGCTGAGCCCGAATTCCCGCTGGCCCAAGGCGCTGCTGCTGGCATCGCGCAGTGTGTACAAAGACCCATGGCGCGACAAGCCGGTCCTGTCGGCGCCAGAAGAGGACGCGGTGCGCCACCTGTACAATCCGCACCGCCGGGAGTGGGTCCAGGATCGGGTCCGGGTTCGAATCGAGACAGAAGCCTTCGATCAGGGCGCTATGCGGCAGTGCTTCCGGTTGAAGAAGCTGCCAAGGATTAGCCGAGTGGATAATTGGGCCACTTCAGCTTGTAACTATGTGGCTAAAAAGTACATCGAAGAGGTGGACAACAGCGTGTACTTTGAGGATGTCCGGCTGCAGATGAACGCCAAGCTGTGGGCTCAGGAGTACAACAGGCACCAGCCGCCTAAGAAGGTCAGTTTTATTTTTGTCAGCTAATGTCTTCTACTTTTTACTGCTCTAAGTAGTGGCTTTTGGCTTGTACAAAGTCTAGTGATCAGAAGTTTACCTTGTGATATCATGTGACATTGGTGTATCATGTAATAACAGTGGGGATCATGTGACATTGGTGTATCATGTTACAACAGTGGGGATCATGTGACATTGGTGTATCATGTAATAACAGTGGGGATCATGTGACATTGGTGTATCATGTTACAACAGTGGGGATCATGTGACATTGGTGTATCATGTAATAACAGTGGGGATCATGTGACATTGGTGTATCATGTTACAACAGTGGGGATCATGTGACATTGGTGTATCATGTTACAACAGTGGGGATCATGTGACATTGGTGTATCATGTTACAACAGTGGGGATCATGTGACATTGGTGTATCATGTTACAACAGTGGGGATCATGTGACATTGGTGTATCATGTAATAACAGTGGGGATCATGTGACATTGGTGTATCATGTTACAACAGTGGGGATCATGTGACATTGGTGTATCATGTTACAACAGTGGGGATCATGTGACATTGGTGTATCATGTAATAACAGTGGGGATCATGTGACATTGGTGTATCATGTAATAACAGTGGGGATCATGTGACATTGGTGTATCATGTAATAACAGTGGGGATCATGTGACATTGGTGTATCATGTAATAACAGTGGGGATCATGTGACATTGGTGTATCATGTAATAACAGTGGGGATCATGTGACATTGGTGTATCATGTAATAACAGTGGGGATCATGTGACATTGGTGTATCATGTAATAACAGTGGGGATCATGTGACATTGATGTATCATGTAATATTACCTTGGATCATGTGACATTAGTCTATCATGTAATAACCTTGATGTGTCATGTGACATTTGTGTATCCCGTAATATTACCTATTACCTTGCTCATGTGACATTTGTGTATCATGTAATAACAGTGGGGATCATGTGACATTATTGTATCATTTAATAGCCTTAGGGATCATGTAATAGCCTTGGGTATCATGTAATCTTACAACAGTATGGCATTTTAATCGAGCAACTCTAAAGACGCGTGACCTCATACCCCCAAATCCAGGTGGACATCATGCAGATGTCGGTGATTGAGTTCATCAACCGGCCTGGCGCCCCAATGTACCACCTGGAGCACTACATCGAGGGCGAGTACATCAAGTACAACAGCAACAGCGGCTTCGTTGACGAGAAACTGCGCCAGACTCCGCACGCGCTGAGCCATTTCACATTCGAGCGCAGCGGTCACCAGCTCATCGTGGTGGACATTCAAGGAGTTGACGATATCTACACCGATCCGCAGATCCACACGGCTGGCGGCACCGAGTTCGGCGACGGCAATCTGGGCGTCCGCGGCATGGCGCTGTTCTTTCAGTCGCACACCTGCAATGACATCTGCCGGCGGATGGGCCTGTCGCAGTTCGATCTGGCCCCGACTGAGGTGGCCAATGCGCCCGCCACTCCGGTGCGATTGTCTTGCTTGCTGCATTGGGTTAGGGTAGGGTGAGATTGGATTAGGGTAGGGTGAGATTTTATTAGAGTAGGGTGAGATTGGGTTAGAGTAGGGTGAGATTTTATTAGAGTAGGGTGAGATTGGATTAGGGTAGGGTGAGATTAGATTATGTAAAGTAAGATTTGATTAGGTGGAGTAAGATTAGATTATGGTAGGGTGAGATTCGATTAGGGTAAAGGGTGAGATTAGGTTAGGGTAGTGTGAGATTAACTAAATATAAGATAAGAATTAAGCAAAATGCGATTATATTTAAGCATGAAGAAAGTAAATTATTTTTCTTAGATAATGAGATTAAATTGATGTAGAGTAAAAATAGATAGGTGTGGCATGTTGCGATCAGCAAAGTATAAAAGCAGTTCCCCTGCAACCCACTCACTCCTCTTCTTCGCAGACCTCGGCGGAGACCTGCATTAGAGCGGACATCTTCACCATCGGCAGTCCGCCGCCAATCGCATCCCCCGTGTCGAACAGCGTCTTCGACTCCGGCTGCAGCACCGACGAGGACCAGCAGCCAGCTGGCGGCGCCGCAACTTGGACTCCGCTGCGCCGGCGCAGGAACACCTCCGGGGAGCTGACGCCTGTGAGTGCCTGCCTGCCTGCCTGTCTGTCTGTCTGTCTGTCTGTCTGCCTGTCTGTCTGTCTGTCTGTCTGTCTGCCTGTCTGTCTGTCTGTCTGTCTGTCTGTCTGTCTGTCTGCCTGTCTGTCTGTCTGTCTGTCTGTCTGTCTGTCTGTCTGTCTTAGTGCCTGTCTGTCTGTCTGTCTGTCTGTCTGTCTGTCTGTCTGTCTGTCTGTCTGTCTGTCTGTCTGTCTGTCTGTCTGTTTCTTTCTGTCTGTCTGTCTGTCTGTCTGCCTGTCTGTCTGTCTGTCTATCTGTCTTAGTGCCTGTCTGTCTGTCTGTCTGTCTGTCTGTCTGTCTGTCTGTCTGTCTGTCTGTCTGTCTGTCTGTCTGTCTGTCTGTCTGTCTGTCTGTCTGTCTGTCTGTCTGTCTGTTTCTTTCTGTCTGTCTGTCTGTCTGTCTGTCTGTCTGTCTGTTTCTGTCTGTCTGTCTGTCTGTCTGTCTGTCTGTCTGTTTCTGTCTGTCTGTCTGTCTGTCACTCAGCCATCAAGAATCCGCGCTCTGCCGCCACCCCGCAGGAGGAGGAGCTGCTGGCTCTGTCCCTGGCCCTGAACCGTCGCCAGCGCCCCTCCTGCGTCCAGGGCGTGCTGGCCGGCGGCCGGCGTCAGCAGCAGAAGCTTCAGCAGCAGCTGTCCTGGGGCCGGTCCCGCTCAGACAGCGGCGAGAACAGCGACAGCTGCTCCGGCGCGGGCTGCTCCAGCGCCTGCTGCCTGCCCGGCCTGCCCGAAGTCCGCGTCGTTGGCCCCATCCTGGGCCGCGTGCACCACGAACTGGCCCGGCTGCACGAGTCCGGCCGCTTTGCCAACTCGGAAGGCGCCGTCGACTGGTCTGCGGCCCTCTATCATGAGCAGATCTCCGCTGAGCTGGGCGTGGTTGAGGCTGCGGCTAACCTGGCCAGGCTGCACCTGGGCATGCCGGCTGACTGTCTGCAGGATATGCCGCGAGATTTGCTGCAGGTTGGGACTTTGTTATTTATTTTATTGATTTTTTATGACTCTATCGACGACTCTAGAGCCAATAGGCTGTCTCTTAAAAAAGAATCACACAGGTTCTACTTAGAGAATCGCCCCCAGATACCGAAATAATCGCCTCAGACACTGAAAGAATCGCCCCCAGACACTGAAAGAATCGCCCCTAGACACTGAAAGAATCGCCCCAGACACTGAAAGAATCGCCCCAGACACTGAAAGAATCGCCCCCAGAGACTGAAAGAATCGCCCCCAGACACTGAAAGAATCGCCCCAGACACTGAAAGGATCGCCCCAGACACTGAAAGGATCGCCTCAGACACTCAAAGAATCGCCCAGACACTGAAAGAATCGCCCCAGACACTGAAAGAATCGCCCCAGACACTGAAAGAATCGCCCCTAGACACTGAAAGAATCGCCCCAGACACTGAAAGAATCGCCCCCAGA
The DNA here is from genome assembly GCA_002269645.1 of Macrostomum lignano. Lineage (NCBI taxonomy): Eukaryota > Metazoa > Platyhelminthes > Macrostomidae > Macrostomum > Macrostomum lignano. The sequence continues at coordinate 109,617 of NIVC01002252.1, read as the reverse complement.
GACTGAAAGAATCGCCCCCAGACACTGAAAGAATCGCCCCAGACACTGAAAGAATCGCCCCAGACACTGAAAGAATCGCCCCCAGACTGAAAGAATCGCCCCAGACACTGAAAGAATCGCCCCCAGAGACTGAAAGAATCGCCCCCAGACACTGAAAGAATCGCCCCAGACACTGAAAGAATCGCCCCAGACACTGAAAGAATCGCCCCCAGACTGAAAGAATCGCCCCAGACACTGAAAGAATCGCCCCCAGAGACTGAAAGAATCGCCCCCAGACACTGAAAGAATCGCTCCAGACACTGAAAGAATCGCCCCAGACACTGAAAGAATCGCCCCCAGACACTGAAAGAATCGCCCCAGACACTGAAAGAATCGCCCCAGACACTGAAAGAATCGCCCCCAGACTGAAAGAATCGCCCCAGACACTGAAAGAATCGCCCCCAGAGACTGAAAGAATCGCCCCCAGACTGAAAGAATCGCCCCAGACACTGAAAGAATCGCCCCAGACACTGAAAGAATCGCCCCCAGACACTGAAAGAATCGCCCCAGACACTGAAAGAATCGCCCCAGACACTAAAGAATCGCCCCTCATTCCTTTACCACCTGCAGCCCAGCCCCACCTCCGGTCTCGCTTACCTGGAATCGGCGGCCCGCCTTGGCGACCGTCCGGCCATGCTGCAGCTGGCCAGGGCCAACGATCTCGGCCACGAAGGCCTGCCGGACAAGGCCGGCCAGCCCAACTGGGACAAGGCGGCTCACTATTATCAGCAGGCCCTGGCCATGTGCGGACAGGCAGACCGCGAAGGCGGCTACGACAGCCTGGACACGCCCAGCTACGCTTTGAAGGCTCGTCTGGCCGAGCTGTACCTGGCCGGCGGCCACGGCTTGGACGCCGATCCCGCTGCCAGCGTCGACCTGTACGGCGAGGCCGCCGAAGACGCCATGGCTCAGGGCAACGGCAAGCTGGCTACTAAATACTATGCCCTGGCTGAGGAGGCTGCGGCTCTCGTTCCCGACGATGAATAGGGCGATGTTCATTTTTATGCAAATTAATCGTAATACTTAATTATCGATAATCGAAGTATTATCGGTACTTATCTTTAATCGAAATTTCATCTTCATCGTAAGTAAGATCAATTTTTTTGAAAATATCGATAATCGGTACTTATCGTTAATTGATATTTAATGCTAACACTAAGTATTGTTAAAATTAACGATTATCGATATTTATTGTTAATCGCTACTGGATCCTTAGCTAATTTTTTATCTTAATAATTATCGATAATTATCGTTAATCGATACTCGATGTTTAACTAATCTGTTGGTCTTATCGATTGTCGATATTTCATACATAAATAGTTAATGAAAAAGTATTGGAATAACTTTTTTTAACTTTGCTTTTTTGGTAATTGTTACACAAAGTAAAATGTTTGTACTTATTGTTAATTAATTAATTTGATACATTGCAAAAATATGAAAAAGTTAAAAAATTTGATTTTTACTTTAAAGACAATACCAAAGTGTCAGTCGAACTCATAAACTTTGTATGCAAAAAGCCTAAAGAAACTATATACCTAAACACAGGACATGTTAGTTTAGAATACAATGTCTGCTTTGTGTATAATACAGCACTTCTCTCACTTAAGTGTCACAGGCGTTCCAAATTAATTTTGAGGCCATCTTTTCAGTCACTTGATTAGTTAATTTTATCAGTATCTCTACTTTTTTAAAAGAAAAACTGTCGTAAAATTTAAACCTCTAAGCCAGTTCGATAAAGTCTGCGTTTAATGTCTCTTTTCTAACTTAGTGTTTCATCACTTTATATTAAAGTTTTCTACCTAGTTTATATTATTGTTTTCCATTTAATTAATGTTTTTTATTACTGCTTAACTTGCGCGTGTAAACTCTTGTAAGCTTTAGTTATTTTCTAGACGGATAAGCTTTCGTAGCATCATTGTTTATAAAGTACAGTAGTCAGTTTCATCTTTATTCTGTAATTATAACTTTGAAAAAAATCATCTCATTTTTCATTCTTGATATTCCCGTTCTAAAATAGAATATTGTGCTGACTGGAATCTACGTTTCAATGTACTTATGTACTCATTCTCTACCCCCCAATGTACACACGGTCACTGCCAACCTCAATCCCTACCCCCCCCCAATGTACACACGGTCACTGCCGACCTCTACCCCTACCCCTAATGTACACACGATCACTGCTGACCTCAATCCCTACCCCCCAATGTACACACGATTTAACTCTTTAAGATCCTTAACGTACTTGTGAAGCATGCAAATTTTCTATTTCATAAAAATAAATTCCATTTCATCTTTTTTGTAAAGAAGCATCGGAAAAAATTACGAGTACTTCACCATACTATTGTTCCGACTGCCTACTGGAAAGCTGGTCTTGCGGTAATTTTTTTGCATATTTTTTGTAACTTTACCTCTCATTTGATTTTCGACTATAATTGGTTGATAAGCATCTGTGCGCTTCTCTCATCCTTTTTCTCCCTCTATTGGCCAGTGGTTTTTTACAAAAAATTTTTATTTTAATCTATCTATCCGGTGTTGAAAAAAACGTTACAAAAAAGCAAAAAATAACACGATCTGTCATATGTGTCCCACATTGCTTTCATTGCTTTCTTATTAAACCATTTTTGTGGTAATTGTTGTCCTTTCACACCACTGTAAGTAGTCGGCAAGCTAAAACTGTCAAAGACTGTTAATTTTTCGATTATTTCAATTACGATAATTATTATCATTATTTAATAAATTGACATTTTCTTGGTCTGCTGCGCTACGAGTAAACTTCACCCCGTGTCAGCATCATCTGTAGTAGGGGTCGGGAAACCCGCGAACCCTCTCTATTCGGCCTTTGAGTCCTTTGAAACTTTACAATGGCAATCCGCCCCGCTCAGATTTTGTCTCTTCCCTCCCTTCATCTCTCCTCCATTCTCTCATCTCTCTCCCTCTTCTCTCCCCTCTCCTCTCCAGCTAGGTACTATCGGGCTCTATCATCCCTTCTAATCCCATATCTCATCTCTTTCCCCCCCCTCTCTCTCTCCTCTATTCCCTTTTATTTCCTCTCACCTGGCCCGCAGTAATGAGGTGGATTCTTTTTCTGGCTCTTGTGATGAACAAGTTCTCCGACCCCTGCTGCATACTTACTCGCTACTATGAGTAATAGTATATGAAAGGTCATTTGTAACTTGCATCAACTGGTAAGAATCTTGGTTTGTTTGTGTCATATTTTTGTTATGCTGCATTCGTTCTCCCGTGCTTTTACGAGTACTGTTATTCAATTTTAAATTCTTTATTTTTTTTAAAAACAAACCTGGTCTTTGTTTCCGCTTAAACAGCTTTGAATTTCTACAAACTACTTATAGTACTATTAATTATTCGTATACTACTATTTCTGTGGTTCCTTGTGCGTGTTTTTGTGTTACAAAACTACTGCCAACAAAATTGGCAAAAAGCAAAATAAAAACTATTATATTTGATAAAATAAAACAAAAAAATATAAAATGCAGTTTATTTAATTCTCACCGAATTCTCGCTGCAAATATCGCTACGTCCGTTTATTTGCCAATTAAATTTTACAGGTTGGCTTTGCAAATGTTTATTTTATTTCAACTATCAAAACTAATCAAATATAATTTAAAAAATTCGCAAATCAACCTTCCCTGACCAATTCTCACCTGTCCCTGACCGATTCTCACCAGTCACTGACCGATTCTCACCTGTCCCTGGCCGATTCTCACCAGTCACTGACCGATTCTCACCAGTCGCTGACCGATTCTCACCTGTCCCTGGCCGATTCTCACCAGTCACTGACCGATTCTCACCAGTCACTGACCGATTCTCACCTGTCCCTGACCGATTCTCACCAGTCACTGACCGATTCTCACCTGTCCCTGACCGATTCTCACCAGTCACTGACCGATTCTCACCTGTCCCTGACCGATTCTCACCAGTCACTGACCGATTCTCACCAGTCACTGACCGATTCTCACCTGTCCCTGAACGATTCTCACCAGTCACCGACCGATTCTCACCTGCCACTGACCGATTCTCACCTGTCCCTGACCGATTCTCACCAGTCACTGACCGATTCTCACCTGCCACTGACCGATTCTCACCTGTCCCTGACCGATTCTCACCAGTCACCGACCGATTCTCACCTGCCACTGACCGATTCTCACCTGTCCCTGACCGATTCTCACCAGTCACTGACCGATTCTCACCTGCCACTGACCGATTCTCTCCTGTCCCTGACCGATTCTCACCTGTCCCTGACCGATTCTCACCTGTCACTGACGGATTGTCACCTGTCCCTGACCGATTCTCACCAGTCACTGACCGATTCTCACCTGTCCCTGACCGATTCTCACCTGTCCCTGACCGATTCTCACCAGTCACTGACCGATTCTCACCAGTCACTGACCGATACTCACCTGTCCCTGACCGATTCTCACAAGTCACTGACCGATTCTCACCTGTCCCTGACCGTTTCTCACCAGTCACTGACCGATTCTCACCTGTCCCTGACCGTTTCTCACCAGTCACTGACCGATTCTCTCCTGTCCCTGACCGATTCTCACCTGTCCCTGACCGATTCTGCAATTTTTATATTTGGTGAATATTTTGCGCATTGCCAAGTTAAAATATGAACAATAAAAAAAAATTGCATCAGTAATCTGTGTATAAGTGCAGCAGGCAGACTTATTTGCCAGATGGTCGGGTGCCAAGGTTGTTGTCAGCATCAAAAGAAAATTAATATCGCTCTTCCGGTCATAAACTGCGGACATTTACGCGTATCTTAAGCTGCACATCTACAACAAGATGTCTCTCTCTCTCTCTCTCTTTCCGTTCCAAGAGGATTCTGCTGCTTGACTGTGTAGGGTCTGCTATCTGCCTCAAGGCATCTTCAATGCTTCAGTGTAAAACGAACATATTAGTATAAAGCTGAATTAGAAGTCCAATTAACCACAGAAACTTTGCTGTTATACGAAATTTCAAATTACAAACTACAATGACTATGAGGCTGTGGAGCTTCTGGCTTTTGCTGATGCCCAGCTGCTTGCTCGCATCCGCTATGGACTGCTCCCACAAGCAACCATATGGTGAGCCTTGCTGTGCTTGTGTGTGCCTGTGCTTGTGTGTGCCTGTGCTTGTGTGTGCCTGTGCTTGTGTGTGCCTGTGCTTGTGTGTGCCTGTGCTTGTGTGTGCCTGTGCTTGTGTGTGCCTGTGCTTGTGTGTGCCTGTGCTTGTGTGTGCCTGTGCTTGTGTGTGTGTGTGCTTGTGTGTGCCTGTGCTTGTGTGTGCCTGTGCTTGTGTGTGCCTGTGCTTGTGTGTGCCTGTGCTTGTGTGTGCCTGTGCTTGTGTGTGCCTGTGCTTGTGTGTGCCTGTGCTTGTGTGTGCCTGTGCTTGTGTGTGCCTGTGCTTGTGTGTGCCTGTGCTTGTGTGTGCCTGTGCTTGTGTGTGCCTGTGCTTGTGTGTGTCTGTGCTTGTGTGTGCCTGTGCTTGTGTGTGCCTGTGCTTGTGTGTGCCTGTGCTTGTGTGTGCCTGTGCTTGTGTGTGCCTGTGCTTGTGTGTGCCTGTGCTTGTGTGTGCCTGTGCTTGTGTGTGCCTGTGCTTGTGTGTGCCTGTGCTTGTGTGTGCCTGTGCTTGTGTGTGCCTGTGCTTGTGTGTGCCTGTGCTTGTGTGTGCCTGTGCTTGTGTGTGTCTGTGTCTGCCTATGCTTGTGTCTGTCTGCCTGTCTGTCTGTTCTTGTGTCTGTTTGCCTGTCTGTCTGTTCTTGTGTCTGTTTAATTGTGTCTGTGTTGTGTTTGTTTAATTGTGTCTGTGCTTGTGTTTGTTTAATTGTGTCTGTTTAATTGTGTCTGTGCATGTGTTTGTTTAATTGTGTCTGTGCTTGTGTTTGTTTAATTGTGTCTGTGCTTGTGTTTGTTTAATTGTGTCTGTGATTGTGTCTGTTTAATTGTGTCTGTGCTTGTGTCTTTAATTGTGTCTGTGCTTGTGTCTGTTTAATTGTGTCTGTGCTTGTGTTTGTTTAATTGTGTCTGTGCTTGTGTCTTTATTTGTGTCTGTGCTTGTGTTTGCTTAATTGTGTCTGTGCTTGTGTCTGTTTAATTGTGTCTGTGCTTGTGTTTGTTTAATTGTGTCTGTGCTTGTGTCTTTAACTGTGCCTGTGCTTGTGTCTGTTTAATTGTGTCTGTGCTTGTGTTTGTTTAATTGTGACTGTGCTTGTGTCTGTTTAATTGTGTCTGTGCTTGTGTCTTTAATTGTGTCTGTGCTTGTGTCTGTTTAATTGTGTCTGTGCTTGTGTTTGTTTAACTGTGTCTGTGCTTGTGTCTTTATTTGTGTCTGTGCTTGTGTTTGCTTACTTGTGTCTGTGCTTGTGTCTGTTTAATTGTGTCTGTGCTTGTGTCTTTATTTGTGTCTGTGCTTGTGTTTGCTTAATTGTGTCTGTGCTTGTGTCTGTTTAATTGTGTCTGTGCTTGTGTCTGTTTAATTGTGTCTGTGCTTGTGTTTTTTTAATTGAGTCTGTGCCTGTGTCTGTTTAATTGTGTCTTTGCTCAAAGACTAGCAAATCAAAGCTGCAAATCTTTTGCGATAAATTTTTCAGTGACAGTGCAGCTGAGCAGGGCTGACGTTCTGCGCACCTGGCAACCCAGCGGTGCGCACTGCCGTTGGTGGGAGAGTCGGCAGTCAAAGACAAACCGATTCCCTGCTGCTGTGCGGTCCGGGCCTCGGTGGCTTGTGATGCAGCTGAGGCAGCCGATGATGCTGGAGGCGGTGAGCGTGCGAGACTGGGGTGAGTGACGCTGACCGACTCATTCTCATGATGCATGATGAGGCAGAGGGAGTCTGGGACACAGAGTGTGAGACAGCGTGAGACCAGCTAGCATCTAATTAGCACTCTGAGACAGTGTGAGACCAGCTAGCATCTAATTAGCACTCTGAGACAGTGTGAGACCAGCTAGCATCTAATTAGCACTCTGAGACAGTGTGAGACCAGCTAGCATCTAATTAGCACTCTGAGACAGTGTGAGACCAGCTAGCATCTAATTAGCACTCTGAGACAGTGTGAGACCAGCTAGCATCTAATTAGCACTCTGAGACAGTGTGAGACCAGCTAGCATCTAATTAGCACTCTGAGACAGTGTGAGACCAGCTAGCATCTAATTAGCACTCTGAGACAGTGTGAGACCAGCTAGCATCTAATTAGCACTCTGAGACAGTGTGAGACCAGCTAGCATCTAATTAGCACTCTGAGACAGTGTGAGACCAGCTAGCATCTAATTAGCACTCTGAGACAGTGTGAGACCAGCTAGCATCTAATTAGCACTCTGAGACAGTGTGAGACCAGCTAGCATCTAATTAGCACTCTGAGACAGTGTGAGACCAGCTAGCATCTAATTAGCACTCTGAGACAGTGTGAGACCAGCTAGCATCTAATTAGCACTCTGAGACAGTGTGAGACCAGCTAGCATCTAATTAGCACTCTGAGACAGTGTGAGACCAGCTAGCATCTAATTAGCACTCTGAGACAGTGTGAGACCAGCTAGCATCTAATTAGCACTCTGAGACAGTGTGAGACCAGCTAGCATCTAATTAGCACTCTGAGACAGTGTGAGACCAGCTAGCATCTAATTAGCACTCTGAGACAGTGTGAGACCAGCTAGCATCTAATTAGCACTCTGAGACAGTGTGAGACCAGCTAGCATCTAATTAGCACTCTGAGACAGTGTGAGACCAGCTAGCATCTAATTAGCACTCTGAGACAGTGTGAGACCAGCTAGCATCTAATTAGCACTCTGAGACAGTGTGAGACCAGCTAGCATCTAATTAGCACTCTGAGACAGTGTGAGACCAGCTAGCATCTAATTAGCACTCTGAGACAGTGTGAGACCAGCTAGCATCTAATTAGCACTCTGAGACAGTGTGAGACCAGCTAGCATCTAATTAGCACTCTGAGACAGTGTGAGACCAGCTAGCATCTAATTAGCACTCTGAGACAGTGTGAGACCAGCTAGCATCTAATTAGCACTCTGAGACAGTGTGAGACCAGCTAGCATCTAATTAGCACTCTGAGACAGTGTGAGACCAGCTAGCATCTAATTAGCACTCTGAGACAGTGTGAGACCAGCTAGCATCTAATTAGCACTCTGAGACAGTGTGAGACCAGCTAGCATCTAATTAGCACTCTGAGACAGTGTGAGACCAGCTAGCATCTAATTAGCACTCTGAGACAGTGTGAGACCAGCTAGCATCTAATTAGCACTCTGAGACAGTGTGAGACCAGCTAGCATCTAATTAGCACTCTGAGACAGTGTGAGACCAGCTAGCATCTAATTAGCACTCTGAGACAGTGTGAGACCAGCTAGCATCTAATTAGCACTCTGAGACAGTGTGAGACCAGCTAGCATCTAATTAGCACTCTGAGACAGTGTGAGACCAGCTAGCATCTAATTAGCACTCTGAGACAGTGTGAGACCAGCTAGCATCTAATTAGCACTCTGAGACAGTGTGAGACCAGCTAGCATCTAATTAGCACTCTGAGACAGTGTGAGACCAGCTAGCATCTAATTAGCACTCTGAGACAGTGTGAGACCAGCTAGCATCTAATTAGCACTCTGAGACAGTGTGAGACCAGCTAGCATCTAATTAGCACTCTGAGACAGTGTGAGACCAGCTAGCATCTAATTAGCACTCTGAGACAGTGTGAGACCAGCTAGCATCTAATTAGCACTCTGAGACAGTGTGAGACCAGCTAGCATCTAATTAGCACTCTGAGACAGTGTGAGACCAGCTAGCATCTAATTAGCACTCTGAGACAGTGTGAGACCAGCTAGCATCTAATTAGCACTCTGAGACAGTGTGAGACCAGCTAGCATCTAATTAGCACTCTGAGACAGTGTGAGACCAGCTAGCATCTAATTAGCACTCTGAGACAGTGTGAGACCAGCTAGCATCTAATTAGCACTCTGAGACAGTGTGAGACCAGCTAGCATCTAATTAGCACTCTGAGACAGTGTGAGACCAGCTAGCATCTAATTAGCACTCTGAGACAGTGTGAGACCAGCTAGCATCTAATTAGCACTCTGAGACAGTGTGAGACCAGCTAGCATCTAATTAGCACTCTGAGACAGTGTGAGACCAGCTAGCATCTAATTAGCACTCTGAGACAGTGTGAGACCAGCTAGCATCTAATTAGCACTCTGAGACAGTGTGAGACCAGCTAGCATCTAATTAGCACTCTGAGACAGTGTGAGACCAGCTAGCATCTAATTAGCACTCTGAGACAGTGTGAGACCAGCTAGCATCTAATTAGCACTCTGAGACAGTGTGAGACCAGCTAGCATCTAATTAGCACTCTGAGACAGTGTGAGACCAGCTAGCATCTAATTAGCACTCTGAGACAGTGTGAGACCAGCTAGCATCTAATTAGCACTCTGAGACAGTGTGAGACCAGCTAGCATCTAATTAGCACTCTGAGACAGTGTGAGACCAGCTAGCATCTAATTAGCACTCTGAGACAGTGTGAGACCAGCTAGCATCTAATTAGCACTCTGAGACAGTGTGAGACCAGCTAGCATCTAATTAGCACTCTGAGACAGTGTGAGACCAGCTAGCATCTAATTAGCACTCTGAGACAGTGTGAGACCAGCTAGCATCTAATTAGCACTCTGAGACAGTGTGAGACCAGCTAGCATCTAATTAGCACTCTGAGACAGTGTGAGACCAGCTAGCATCTAATTAGCACTCTGAGACAGTGTGAGACCAGCTAGCATCTAATTAGCACTCTGAGACAGTGTGAGACCAGCTAGCATCTAATTAGCACTCTGAGACAGTGTGAGACCAGCTAGCATCTAATTAGCACTCTGAGACAGTGTGAGACCAGCTAGCATCTAATTAGCACTCTGAGACAGTGTGAGACCAGCTAGCATCTAATTAGCACTCTGAGACAGTGTGAGACCAGCTAGCATCTAATTAGCACTCTGAGACAGTGTGAGACCAGCTAGCATCTAATTAGCACTCTGAGACAGTGTGAGACCAGCTAGCATCTAATTAGCACTCTGAGACAGTGTGAGACCAGCTAGCATCTAATTAGCACTCTGAGACAGTGTGAGACCAGCTAGCATCTAATTAGCACTCTGAGACAGTGTGAGACCAGCTAGCATCTAATTAGCACTCTGAGACAGTGTGAGACCAGCTAGCATCTAATTAGCACTCTGAGACAGTGTGAGACCAGCTAGCATCTAATTAGCACTCTGAGACAGTGTGAGACCAGCTAGCATCTAATTAGCACTCTGAGACAGTGTGAGACCAGCTAGCATCTAATTAGCACTCTGAGACAGTGTGAGACCAGCTAGCATCTAATTAGCACTCTGAGACAGTGTGAGACCAGCTAGCATCTAATTAGCACTCTGAGACAGTGTGAGACCAGCTAGCATCTAATTAGCACTCTGAGACAGTGTGAGACCAGCTAGCATCTAATTAGCACTCTGAGACAGTGTGAGACCAGCTAGCATCTAATTAGCACTCTGAGACAGTGTGAGACCAGCTAGCATCTAATTAGCACTCTGAGACAGTGTGAGACCAGCTAGCATCTAATTAGCACTCTGAGACAGTGTGAGACCAGCTAGCATCTAATTAGCACTCTGAGACAGTGTGAGACCAGCTAGCATCTAATTAGCACTCTGAGACAGTGTGAGACCAGCTAGCATCTAATTAGCACTCTGAGACAGTGTGAGACCAGCTAGCATCTAATTAGCACTCTGAGACAGTGTGAGACCAGCTAGCATCTAATTAGCACTCTGAGACAGTGTGAGACCAGCTAGCATCTAATTAGCACTCTGAGACAGTGTGAGACCAGCTAGCATCTAATTAGCACTCTGAGACAGTGTGAGACCAGCTAGCATCTAATTAGCACTCTGAGACAGTGTGAGACCAGCTAGCATCTAATTAGCACTCTGAGACAGTGTGAGACCAGCTAGCATCTAATTAGCACTCTGAGACAGTGTGAGACCAGCTAGCATCTAATTAGCACTCTGAGACAGTGTGAGACCAGCTAGCATCTAATTAGCACTCTGAGACAGTGTGAGACCAGCTAGCATCTAATTAGCACTCTGAGACAGTGTGAGACCAGCTAGCATCTAATTAGCACTCTGAGACAGTGTGAGACCAGCTAGCATCTAATTAGCACTCTGAGACAGTGTGAGACCAGCTAGCATCTAATTAGCACTCTGAGACAGTGTGAGACCAGCTAGCATCTAATTAGCACTCTGAGACAGTGTGAGACCAGCTAGCATCTAATTAGCACTCTGAGACAGTGTGAGACCAGCTAGCATCTAATTAGCACTCTGAGACAGTGTGAGACCAGCTAGCATCTAATTAGCACTCTGAGACAGTGTGAGACCAGCTAGCATCTAATTAGCACTCTGAGACAGTGTGAGACCAGCTAGCATCTAATTAGCACTCTGAGACAGTGTGAGACCAGCTAGCATCTAATTAGCACTCTGAGACAGTGTGAGACCAGCTAGCATCTAATTAGCACTCTGAGACAGTGTGAGACCAGCTAGCATCTAATTAGCACTCTGAGACAGTGTGAGACCAGCTAGCATCTAATTAGCACTCTGAGACAGTGTGAGACCAGCTAGCATCTAATTAGCACTCTGAGACAGTGTGAGACCAGCTAGCATCTAATTAGCACTCTGAGACAGTGTGAGACCAGCTAGCATCTAATTAGCACTCTGAGACAGTGTGAGACCAGCTAGCATCTAATTAGCACTCTGAGACAGTGTGAGACCAGCTAGCATCTAATTAGCACTCTGAGACAGTGTGAGACCAGCTAGCATCTAATTAGCACTCTGAGACAGTGTGAGACCAGCTAGCATCTAATTAGCACTCTGAGACAGTGTGAGACCAGCTAGCATCTAATTAGCACTCTGAGACAGTGTGAGACCAGCTAGCATCTAATTAGCACTCTGAGACAGTGTGAGACCAGCTAGCATCTAATTAGCACTCTGAGACAGTGTGAGACCAGCTAGCATCTAATTAGCACTCTGAGACAGTGTGAGACCAGCTAGCATCTAATTAGCACTCTGAGACAGTGTGAGACCAGCTAGCATCTAATTAGCACTCTGAGACAGTGTGAGACCAGCTAGCATCTAATTAGCACTCTGAGACAGTGTGAGACCAGCTAGCATCTAATTAGCACTCTGAGACAGTGTGAGACCAGCTAGCATCTAATTAGCACTCTGAGACAGTGTGAGACCAGCTAGCATCTAATTAGCACTCTGAGACAGTGTGAGACCAGCTAGCATCTAATTAGCACTCTGAGACAGTGTGAGACCAGCTAGCATCTAATTAGCACTCTGAGACAGTGTGAGACCAGCTAGCATCTAATTAGCACTCTGAGACAGTGTGAGACCAGCTAGCATCTAATTAGCACTCTGAGACAGTGTGAGACCAGCTAGCATCTAATTAGCACTCTGAGACAGTGTGAGACCAGCTAGCATCTAATTAGCACTCTGAGACAGTGTGAGACCAGCTAGCATCTAATTAGCACTCTGAGACAGTGTGAGACCAGCTAGCATCTAATTAGCACTCTGAGACAGTGTGAGACCAGCTAGCATCTAATTAGCACTCTGAGACAGTGTGAGACCAGCTAGCATCTAATTAGCACTCTGAGACAGTGTGAGACCAGCTAGCATCTAATTAGCACTCTGAGACAGTGTGAGACCAGCTAGCATCTAATTAGCACTCTGAGACAGTGTGAGACCAGCTAGCATCTAATTAGCACTCTGAGACAGTGTGAGACCAGCTAGCATCTAATTAGCACTCTGAGACAGTGTGAGACCAGCTAGCATCTAATTAGCACTCTGAGACAGTGTGAGACCAGCTAGCATCTAATTAGCACTCTGAGACAGTGTGAGACCAGCTAGCATCTAATTAGCACTCTGAGACAGTGTGAGACCAGCTAGCATCTAATTAGCACTCTGAGACAGTGTGAGACCAGCTAGCATCTAATTAGCACTCTGAGACAGTGTGAGACCAGCTAGCATCTAATTAGCACTCTGAGACAGTGTGAGACCAGCTAGCATCTAATTAGCACTCTGAGACAGTGTGAGACCAGCTAGCATCTAATTAGCACTCTGAGACAGTGTGAGACCAGCTAGCATCTAATTAGCACTCTGAGACAGTGTGAGACCAGCTAGCATCTAATTAGCACTCTGAGACAGTGTGAGACCAGCTAGCATCTAATTAGCACTCTGAGACAGTGTGAGACCAGCTAGCATCTAATTAGCACTCTGAGACAGTGTGAGACCAGCTAGCATCTAATTAGCACTCTGAGACAGTGTGAGACCAGCTAGCATCTAATTAGCACTCTGAGACAGTGTGAGACCAGCTAGCATCTAATTAGCACTCTGAGACAGTGTGAGACCAGCTAGCATCTAATTAGCACTCTGAGACAGTGTGAGACCAGCTAGCAGCCTAAAGCACTCTGAGACAGTGTGAGACCAGCTAGCATCTAATTAGTACTCTGAGACAGTGTGAGACCAGCTAGCATCTAATTAGCACTCTGAGACAGTGTGAGACCAGCTAGCATCTAATTAGCACTCTGAGACAGTGTGAGACCAGCTAGCAGCTAATTAGCACTCTGAGACAGTGTGAGACCAGCTAGCATCTAATTAGCACTCTGAGACAGTGTGAGACCAGCTAGCATCTAATTAGCACTCTGAGACAGTGTGAGACCAGCTAGCATCTAATTAGCACTCTGAGACAGTGTGAGACCAGCTAGCATCTAATTAGCACTCTGAGACAGTGTGAGACCAGCTAGCATCTAATTAGCACTCTGAGACAGTGTGAGACCAGCTAGCATCTAATTAGCACTCTGAGACAGTGTGAGACCAGCTAGCATCTAATTAGCACTCTGAGACAGTGTGAGACCAGCTAGCATCTAATTAGCACTCTGAGACAGTGTGAGACCAGCTAGCATCTAATTAGCACTCTGAGACAGTGTGAGACCAGCTAGCATCTAATTAGCACTCTGAGACAGTGTGAGACCAGCTAGCATCTAATTAGCACTCTGAGACAGTGTGAGACCAGCTAGCATCTAATTAGCACTCTGAGACAGTGTGAGACCAGCTAGCATCTAATTAGCACTCTGAGACAGTGTGAGACCAGCTAGCATCTAATTAGCACTCTGAGACAGTGTGAGACCAGCTAGCATCTAATTAGCACTCTGAGACAGTGTGAGACCAGCTAGCATCTAATTAGCACTCTGAGACAGTGTGAGACCAGCTAGCATCTAATTAGCACTCTGAGACAGTGTGAGACCAGCTAGCATCTAATTAGCACTCTGAGACAGGGTGAGACCAGCTAGCATCTAATTAGCACTCTGAGACAGTGTGAGACCAGCTAGAATCTAATTAGCACTCTGAGACAGTGTGAGACCAGCTAGCATCTAATTAGCACTCTGAGACAGTGTGAGACCAGCTAGCATCTAATTAGCACTCTGAGACAGTGTGAGACCAGCTAGCATCTAATTAGCACTCTGAGACAGGGTGAGACCAGCTAGAATCTAATTAGCACTCTGAGACAGTGTGAGACCAGCTAGCAGCCAAGCACTCTGAGACAGTGTGAGACCAGCTAGCATCTAATTAGTACTCTGAGACAGTGTGAGACCAGCTAGCATCTAATTAGCACTCTGAGACAGTGTGAGACCAGCTAGCAGCTAATTAGCACTCTGAGACAGTGTGAGACCAGCTAGCAGCTAATTAGTACTCTGAGACAGTGTGAGACCAGCTAGCATCTAATTAGCACTCTGAGACAGTGTGAGACCAGCTAGCATCTAATTAGCACTCTGAGACAGTGTGAGACCAGCTAGCATCTAATTAGCACTCTGAGACAGTGTGAGACCAGCTAGCATCTAATTAGCACTCTGAGACAGTGTGAGACCAGCTAGCATCTAATTAGCACTCTGAGACAGTGTGAGACCAGCTAGCATCTAATTAGCACTCTGAGACAGTGTGAGACCAGCTAGCATCTAATTAGCACTCTGAGACAGTGTGAGACCAGCTAGCATCTAATTAGCACTCTGAGACAGGGTGAGACCAGCTAGCATCTAATTAGCACTCTGAGACAGTGTGAGACCAGCTAGCATCTAATTAGCACTCTGAGACAGTGTGAGACCAGCTAGCATCTAATTAGCACTCTGAGACAGTGTGAGACCAGCTAGCATCTAATTAGCACTCTGAGACAGTGTGAGACCAGCTAGCATCTAATTAGCACTCTGAGACAGTGTGAGACCAGCTAGCAGCCAAGCACTCTGAGACAGTGTGAGACCAGCTAGCATCTAATGAACACTCTGAGACAGTGAGAGACCAGCTAGCATCTAATGAACACTCTGAGACAGTGAGAGACCAGCTAGCATCTAATTAGCACTCTGAGACAGTGTGAGACCAGCTAGCATCTAATTAGCACTCTGAGACAGTGTGAGACCAGCTAGCATCTAATTAGCACTCTGAGACAGTGTGAGACCAGCTAGCATCTAATTAGCACTCTGAGACAGTGTGAGACCAGCTAGCATCTAATTAGCACTCTGAGACAGTGTGAGACCAGCTAGCATCTAATTAGCACTCTGAGACAGTGTGAGACCAGCTAGCATCTAATTAGCACTCTGAGACAGTGTGAGACCAGCTAGCATCTAATTAGCACTCTGAGACAGTGTGAGACCAGCTAGCAGCCAAGCACTCGTGTTGCAGATGGCCAGTGGCACGCAGCAGCTCCGGTCGGCTCGCCCGTGTCGGCGGTCGGAGCCTCGAGCCTCCCGCTGGAGCTGCAGCTGGAGGATCCGTGCCGCGCCAGCTGGGAGGCCTTCGGCAGCAGCAGCCGCTGGAGGCAGCTCAGAGAATCAAAAGCAGAAAAGGTTGGTCGGGTCAGTTTTCTGGGATTTCCGATTCCATATTTAAAAACTTAACAATATTCTCACGGCCAGCCGCTCACCAACTGCAGCCCGTATTCGAATTCATTCTGCTGAGAGGCTCCCCAGCGCTGGACTTTGCAGCCGTCCAATTGACTGGTAGGGTGAATTTTCTGATTTTCAACTGCAGGTGAAACAGCACAGGCTGCTACTAAAATTTATCGCTAATTAAGGTGTTAAAAGTCCTCCACTGGAACTGTCGGTGACCAATGTCCGAATGTGTCCGGAGCGGCATTTGGAGGCCATGGGCGACGGGGCCATCATCTGCTTCATGGTGCGCAGCTGCGAACTCGTTGGCGAGGATGGGCCGCATCTGCCCAGCTGCTGCATCAGCTGCGACGGCCCCAACAGGCAGGACCTGCGGCCGGTATGTATCTATCTATCTATCTATCTATCTATCTATCTATCTGTCTATCTATCTATCTATCTATCTATCTATCTATCTATCTATCTATCTATCTATCTATCTGTCTATCTATCTATCTATCTATCTATCTATCTATCTATCTATCTATCTATCTATCTATCTATCTGTCTATCTATCTATCTATCTATCTATCTACCTATCTATCTATCTATCTATCTATCTATCTATCTATCTATCTATCTATCTATCTATCTATCTATCTATCTATCTATCTATCTATCTATCTATCTATCTATCTATCTATCTATCTATCTATCTATCTATCTATCTACCTATCTATCTATCTATCTATCTATCTATCTATCTACCTATCTATCTATCTATCTATCTATCTATCTATCTATCTATCTATCTATCTATCTATCTATCTATCTATCTATCTATCTATCTATCTATCTATCTATCTATCTATCTATCTATCTATCTATCTATCTATCTATCTATCTATCTATCTATCTATCTATCTGTCTATCTATCTATCTATCTATCTATCTATCTATCTATCTATCTATCTATCTATCTATCTATCTATCTATCTATCTATCTATCTATCTATCTATCTATCTATCTATCTATCTATCTATCTATCTATCTATCTATCCATCTATCTATCTATCTATCTATCAATCTAACTATCCTGCAGTTGCGGTCATCAAACGCATCAGAAGGGATGATTGAGGCGCATTACTCGCTCGAGGCCAAGCACACCCACCACAACCAAAAGCTGAAGTGCAGAAACGGCAGGGCGGTGGTTGAGAAGACCCTAGGAATAATCGGTCAGTCTTGACTCAGCGATGACTTCTGTAACATATTTGTTCTGAACGAAACGATTGCGTTCTGCTTGCACCACTGTTAGTAGTATTCAACTAAATGGCACAAAAATCCGAAATCGCAGGGGACCCAGCCGATGTCAGCCTGTCGGTGTCACCGGTGTGGGTCACGGGGCACAGAGTGAGCATCAATTTCACTTCCTTCAATTCTTACCCGAAGCCGCTGCACACCTGTGAGGTGAACTTCACCAATGGGCAGTTCAAGAATATGACACCCGTTGCTATAGTGAGTTGCTAAGGCGATTTTTTTACATATAAATTTAGAAAATCAGTAAGCGGAATTCTACTTGATAAATTTTAGACCCAACGTCCAACAAAGT
Organism: Macrostomum lignano; assembly: GCA_002269645.1. NCBI lineage: Eukaryota > Metazoa > Platyhelminthes > Macrostomidae > Macrostomum > Macrostomum lignano. Next base: position 92,043 of record NIVC01002252.1, on the reverse strand, counting down.
CACTGCTAAACAGGACTGTTGTCACAGTGACGACATACTACGAGACTGTGGCTGGCAGCTCCGTGCAAAGAGCTGCGATACGGTGCACGGCAATTATACAGAATCAATTTATCAAAAAGACCCCCAAGGACTATGTTACTAAGGTTTCGAGTGAGTTGTCAAAGTTGTAAGTAGGATTAGTAGTAGTAGATTTAGTAGTAGTAGTAATAGTAGTAGTAGTAGTAATAGTAGTAGTAGTAGTAGTAGTAGTAGTAGTAGTAGTAGTAGTAGTAGTAGTAGTAGTAGTAGTAGTAGTAGTAGTAGTAGTAGTAGTAGTAGTAGTAGTAGTAGTAGTAGTAGTAGTAGTAGTAGTAGTAGTAGTAGTAGTAGTAGTAGTAGTAGTAGTAGTAGTAGTAGTAGTAGTAGTAGTAGTAGTAGTAGTAGTAGTAGTAGTAGTAGTAGTATTAGTAGTAGTAGTAGTAGTACCAGTGGCAGTAGTTAGTAGGTAGTAGCAGTTGAGCAGCTTATATCAGCTACGGCAAATCATTTTTGTACGCCGGTGATTTCCCCGCAGAGCCGTGCAGAACTGATATCTATCTTGGCTACTTCACCGGCCCGACAGGCACGGACGAGCAGTCCAGACGGATCCACGTCACTTCGCACGAGTGCAGCATCTGGGGTGTCAGTCATTGCTGCTGGCTTGTCGACTCTGGAAGTGGTGAAATCAAAGAAGCCTTGGATAAAATCAAGGTTAGTTAGTACGAGCATATTACAGACTTTAATAGGTATAATTATTAGTACATACGATTGTTTTTTCTAGTTATTACACTGATATAACTAATGATCTAAAGACATTGATCTTAACATTGAGCTCAAAATTTAATCAACACTGATCTTTTCACACTGATCTAAGCAGTTCTCTACTCGTACACGCCATGCCTTGCAGCAAGACAACTTCATCAGCATTCATTTGCTACATATTAGAGACTGGATGCGCGCCAAGAGTTGGCTGATTCGCTGCAGCGTAAACCAGTCCGGCATCGAATATCCGGTTGTTGAAACTCGCCCGGTACTCTTTGAATTGTCCACCGACAAAAGCTCCGGTTAGTGAATAGAGATGCTATATTTTTTAATTTAAAGCGAGGCTGTGGTGGACTGAGGTGGGTGTCGATTTATAGTGGATGTACATGTAGAGTGAAGCTCTGGCGAAGTGAGGTGGGTGTCGATTTATAGTGGATGTACATGTAGAGTGGAGCTCTGGCGAAGTGAGGTGGGTGTCGATTTATATTGGATGTACATTTAGAGTGGAGCTCTGGTGGAGGGAGGTGGGTGTCGATTTATATTGGATGTACATTTAGAGTGGAGCTCTGGCGAAGTGAGGTGGGTGTCGATTTATATTGGATGTACATTTAGAGTGGAGCTCTGGTGGAGGGAGGTGGGTGTTGATTTATATTGGATGTAAAATTAGAGTGAAGCTCTGGCGGAGTGAGGTGGGTGTCGATTTATATTGGATGTACATTTAGAGTGGAGCTCTGGCGAAGTGAGGTGGGTGTCGATTTATATTGGATGTACATTTAGAGTGGAGCTCTGGTGGAGGGAGGTGGGTGTCGATTTATATTGGATGTACATTTAGAGTGGAGCTCTGGCGAAGTGAGGTGGGTGTCGATTTATATTGGATGTACATTTAGAGTGGAGCTCTGGCGAAGTGAGGTGGGTGTCGATTTATATTGGATGTACATTTAGAGTGGAGCTTTGGTGGAGGGAGGTGGGTGTTGATTTATATTGGATGTAAAATTAGAGTGAAGCTCTGGCGGAGTGAGGTGGGTGTCGATTTATATTGGATGTACATTTAGAGTGGAGCTCTGGCGAAGTGAGGTGGGTGTCGATTTATATTGGATGTACATTTAGAGTGGAGCTCTGGCGAAGTGAGGTGGGTGTCGATTTATATTGGATGTACATTTAGAGTGGAGCTCTGGTGGAGGGAGGTGGGTGTCGATTTATATTGGATGTACATTTAGAGTGGAGCTCTGGCGAAGTGAGGTAGGTGTCGATTTATATTGGATGTAAATTTAGAGTGGAGCTCTGGTGGAGGGAGGTGGGTGTTGATTTATATTGGATGTAAATTTAGAGTGGAGCTGTGGCGGAGGGGTGTGAGTGTGGATTTATGGTGGATGTACATTCAGAGTGAGGCTGTGGTGGCGTAAAGTAAGTAATACAAGCTACTTAATGAAGAATTTTCAAGTCAAAATTTGACGCAAGCTCAAAGTAAAGTAGCAGCTACTATATTGCATTTCTCAATCTTTTTCCAGGCACAGCGACAGAAATCAACAGCGTCCCATTTTTAGTTTTCGTGATTTTCGCTTTGATTCTTCTAATTTGTGGCGCAGCACTTTTAATCAAATTTCGGATTTGCAGGGTAAAAAGAATTACTGGATCTCAAAGCATTGTTTTTCGTTCTGATTTTTTGGCATTGGCATTTTGCAGCTGATGTCGAATTTGTTTCTCAATGACCAATGGATTTTGTGAGCAAGTATGTGTCCGTCTGTCTGTTTGTCTGTCTGCCTGCCTGCCTGTCTGTCTGTCTGTCTGTCTGTCTGTCTGTCTGTGTGTCTGTCTGTCTGTCTGTCCGTCTGTCTGTCTGTCCGTCTGTCTGTCTGTCTGTCTGTCTGTCTGTCCGTCTGTCTCTCCTCAAGTCAATTACACCAAACGATGCGATTGCAGAGGCAACGAAGCCAGGATTTCAGCGGTCCAAAAAAGTCGGGCTGGAAAGTGAAACGGCCTAAAAAATCGGTCACTCTGCCACCGAGAGTGCGGCCACCGTCAATGCCTGGCGCTAACGACTGCCCATACGATAACGACGAAAATTATCAAACGCTCAGCACAGGTGACGAGACGCAGCCGTCAAGGCAAAAGTGTCCTTTGTCTGGAGCAGACTCCGGCGAATACCTTCGTATGGAGTCCAGAATTGCCATCGGTGGTCCGAGCGCGAGCGGCAGACAGCGTGCTGCGACTGTGATGACCGCCTCAACGGCTGTGAAGTACATCCACAGCCGAAAGCACTGACAGACTAACAGTTTGACTATGAGAAACGGAAGGAGGTTCCTCGTAACTAATTCGAGCTGTCATGCGGCACAGTGGCTTAAAGCGTTCCAATTGAAGACTTAGTAGAACTACCTGAGTATGAAAAAACACCGTCAATCGTTTTAGTATCGGGGGGCGTAACCAAGGGCTTTAGCGCCAGCACCAGGGGCGCCAGAACCAGGGGCACCAGCACCAGGGGCACCAGCACCAGGGGCACCAGCACCAGGGGCACCAGCACCAGGGGCACCAGCACCAGAGGCACCAGCACCAGGGGCACCAGCACCAGGGGCGCCAGCACCAGGGTGCTAGCAGATAAAACACAATTTGCATTGCTTAACTTCAGTGCTGTGTGGCAGAGTCTGAGCTAGGCTAAAGAGTTCTTTTTCATTCATTCCCATTGCTGATTCTGTCATATATTATTTTTACATTTTACGATCTTTTCCCTACATTGTTGTTCATAAAAGTTTTTTAATAAGTAAAAAGTCCGCAAAAGACTTGAGAGTTAAAAAATCGAGAGCGTTCTACACTACTGAATCTGAGTAGGCCAGTGCGCTAAACTTATTTTTAGTGTATTTTGCTGCAAGCTTCGAACGTTACTTCTACGAGCGTATATCCAAAGATGCATGCTGGATTGATAACATTAATACATTTTTAATATTTTTGCGCAAACTGATTAGATACTTTGAATGTTTACAAAAATGTTTTTTTGCTGTCGCTGTACACATTATGCCAATACAAACTGTTTGCTTGATACATAAAAATCAAAATTAAAATATGCACTAATAAATGGAATTCTAACACAAAATCTGAATATTGTCACCTTGATTGTACTTTTATTAAATAATAAAACTTTGGCACTACAGGTTAATGCTCTGACTGTTAGAAAATAGTCAGACTGGTTTGCTGCTGACTGACACAATTTAGATAGTAGCCATAAAGTCGTGCTAATGCAGCTCACTCCTATTAGGATGAAGATAAGGTATCGAAAGTCAACACCAAGCGCTGAGTCGCCATCAAAATATGCCACTGTGTCATTAGCGCTGGTGCTCCAATTCAGAGCATTCATCGCGTACTCAGATGCGTACTGAGGAGTCGACATCTCAAACTGGATCGGTTCATTGGTCACAGTGTCGGTAATGTTGCAGTGCTCAAAGCACAGCAATGAACTGGGAGTCTCCGGGAAGCTCAGCAGCGACAGCATCGGGCTGCTGCAGTTGCTGAACTCGACCACCGCTCTGCTTGATGCGGCCACTCTCAGAGACAGGCACGGACCTGTCACTCTGCCAGTCACTCTGAAAAGTCACCCAATAGTACTTTATTACAATTGAATACATCAATAAACCTTACTTGAGTTTGAATCTCACTGGAATTCATCAAAGTCAGCTACAGGTAGCAGCTGACAGCCGGTATCAGTTCTGACTAAGGACAGCACTTGGACATCGGCTGCGTTGATAAACATGCCGAGACGGACCGGCTGGCCCAGGCTCAGGGGCCGCCTGTAGGGGAACTCATTCAGATTTGCTTTGTCTGGAATATCCGAATGGATATAAATATAATTTTCATTAAGTTTTATATTGGATTAAGCTAAGTCAGAGTTGATTGCACTTGGTTGAGCTGTACTTAAGGTGACACGTAAGTCAAGGACGTGTGAAGGACGTGCGCGGACCCCCTCTCCCTTCCCATGGCTAAGATCCTGATCAATGAACTCTTGTGACAGATAAATCACTAATGCTCAACATTATCACACTGCTCCACAGAGGAGGCTTAGCTGTTGCTGAGTATAGCAATCACCTCAACTCACTGGCAGCGATGAACTCGCTGATCTCAGACATGCTGGAGAAGCTGGCCAGCTGAGCATCGCCTCTGATGCTGGACATTGCGGCTGTTAAATTCTGTCTGACCGCACTCAAAGCGTAGCAGCTGCCGTTGAAGCCGAGCATGCCTCGACTGCAGACTGTGGGAAGTGGCATAGCAATCCTTAGCTTTTTCAGCTGCATTTTTTGCTTCCTAGGATTATAGTTCGCTCTGACGGAGAAGAACTCCCTGTTAGGGCGTGACGAGAAGGTAACAGCAAATTTGGTAATAATGCAAGAACCGGGTGAAAACGCGCCCATCTGTGTTTTACCAAAGGAAATTCTTACATTTTATTCAGCGAGATCACACGCAACGTGCCAGCGTCAACATGCTGGTAAGCATGAGCATCGATTCCCATAATCTCTAGCGGTATCTCTGTTTGGTTAGCCGAGGCTGAACTGTCAGTTCCTTCGCTGCTGGACACTCCTTCGAGGACATGTAAGTTCGAGTATTAGTAGATGCCACGGTAGAACACGCATCTGAAATGCAAAACATATAGGCTGGATTATATTGATATTTTCCTCGCAGCTAGTGCCAATGAAGCATGAAAATCTGCTTCAAATAGGTTGCTCACCAGGAAAGCGTTAGTTAGAAGCAAAATTTCTTTTTTTTCTTTTGATAACTACCGAGTAGATTCCTGAAAGATTCTTTGAATTTGCAGCCTTTTTAGCTAAGATATTTCAGTCAATCAAGGTAGGAACTTTGCATTAAATCATGACGCATTAAAACATTCTAATACGGAACATTTAGAGTCAAGTATATTTTTGTGTTTTCGCTTTCTATTTTTAGAAACATGTACACTGCAATGTACACCTGAACACGGGGGACGCTTGCATTGAATCAAAGTTCCCCTTTATCTGGTCCAAAAATAACTCTACACGTACTGTACAAAGCAGCGTTCGCCAAACGCGTACAAAATCTGTAGCTAGGGTTCAATTTGGCATGAAAGCTTTCATGCAAATGTAAAAATTTGACTCCAGATTTAATGTACTATAATGTTAGCTAATGTGTAGCTTATGTAGTGATACACATTTACTCCAGTGAGGTTTATTTGGTTTATAAAAGTAAGACCTCAAAATACATAACTGAAAATTAAAGCGCATCAGTAATTTGAATTCTTAATTCGAATAATAAGCTTAATAACCGGTAATAACTGTCAGCTAAAATCTCAAAAACAAAAATATACACTGCCAAGAATCAGTAATGATCTGAATAGAAGTCTGTAAAGGCTAGAGTAAAATCAATTAAAAAAGCGAAAAAGTCATAATTTGTAGACATTGTCAGCCAGTTATAAGCTCTTCAAGACAACGGGCGGCAAGTTTCGGAAAACTAGGAGGTATTGCTTTCAGCAAAAGCTAATACAAAATAAAAAACTGCATGCTTACATTAGAAATGTTAGATATGTAATATATAGCTATACGCAGTATAAATATAAAAACAAGAAGAGAGGGGTCAGAGGGCATTAGCGAATACTTTTAAATGTATTTAGAACTAAACATTTACCCAAAAAATAAACTGCATACTCGCACGCTCATTAAGCAACTCCAAAGCATCGTGGTGCAGAAAGTAAATAGCTGTAAATGTTATTTTTAAAATCATTGTAAACATTTGTGTCGAAGTGTTGCACCATAAAAATATTCAATACATGTACGATCGAGTTTTAAACATTGACTTTGTCTATCACAAGCTTTGGCAATTCAAGCATATTAAGTAAACAGTTCAACGATATGCAGTAATCACCCAAAATGTATAAATTGGGAAGGTTAATTTATATATTAGCTTCAGTAAGTGCGATCAGTTATATTATTATAGCTTTATTCATGTTTAATATCCTTATTCAATTCGAATATTAAATATCTGAATGCCGCAAAGACGATTATGGTTTATTAGCGTTGGGGTCAAGCGCTGCGTTTCCATTTTGTTCCGCTAATGCAATTCCACGGTCCCCTCTTTCTCGGCGACTTTGACGGAATGAAGGCAGACGTCTGAACCCGGACATTATTGGGTTTCGCTGTCTTACCGGATTGTTATCTGAGATTGCTGAAACGGCCCTTGCAGGGTCTTGTTGTTGGTCTTCTTCCGGATTGTTTCCTCGGATATCGAAACTCCTTCGTCGCCGGTATAGCACGCACGACAAGCCGACAAGGACGCCAATCAGCAAGGGGACACCCAAGCCAACGGAACAGAGAACCGCTATCCGAGTTATCCGAGAATGAATCTGGCTAGGGCTCAGAGTTGTGCTGACTTGGTAGCTCAGCTTCAGTTGAACCAGCTTCATGAGCTCGCTGCCGCTGCAGTGCGCTGAACTCGGTACAGAGAGCGCAGTCTCCGGGAAGCTCAGCAGCGACAGCATCGGGCTGCTGCAGTTCACGAACTTGACCACCGCTGAGTCTTCGTCAGTCACCCTTAGAGACAGGCATGGACCTCTCTCTCGGCCAGTCAGTCTGGAAATATTTTAATATCGTGCTGCAATTCATGCGCTTTATTTGGCTCATACTAGATCAAGATTCTGCATGAGCCAGCATGATGTCCCTGACGTAAATCCCGAATCCAAACCGAAATTCTGACTGTGTAAAAGATTTGGATATCGGATTTGGATTTGGATAAATCAACAGCGTGTTTGGACGGCTTAAGTGATAAAGGGCCAAGAGAAATTCGAACACAAACAATCGAAGGTGACAACGAATAGGTCCAGCCTATCAGCGAGCGCCGAGGGCCACCAATTTTCGGACTGGTTCCACACTTTGTCATGCACACAAGATGGAGACAAACAGAAGTGAAATTAAAACGCAACCAAAACAAAATTCCAACAGACTCAAAGCCTTACGAAAAGTTAAACGAATTCGACACAAGCTGCAGAAGGCAGCCGCTGTCACTCCTGACCGCGGACAACACGGCAGCAGCTGATGCATTGTGGAACATGACGAGGCGAACCGGCTGTTTCAGACTCAGAGGCCGTCGGTAGGGAAACTCTTTCTGCCTTTCCGTGTCTGCAATTCAATGAGATGGGATTTGTGTGCTTGAGGCGGCTCGTACGTACTTAAAAGCGAGTCCAACGAAGACAGCTCATAATGACTCACTAGCAGCGATGAACTCGCTGATCTCAGCCATGCTGGAGAAGCTGGCCAGCTGAGCATCGCCTCCAACGCTATCCGTAGCGTCTGCCATACTCTGCCGCACTGCACTGACAGCATAGCAGCTGCCACTGAACCACAGCATGTCTCGGCCGCACTGTCCCTGAATCGGCAGCAATATCCTCAGGTTGTCGGAGCTCCGTTTCTGCACTCGTGCATCCCAGTTGAGGTCGACGGTGAAGCGCCGACTTAAAATGAAATCGCCAAGTTTTCCTTGATTCATGGAACGCTAACGAGACAATCAGCATCAGCTTGAGCTGTACTCACTGCTCTGCCGCTGGTAGAACTTGAAACATGCCGGTCGTAACGCTGACGAAATTGCTGTTTATGAAGTCGACCGACATTTTGACCTCCTCATCTGTAGTTGTTGATCGGTTGTTCTTGTTGGGCATCGCTGCAATCACGAGTTGCATGCCGGGCTTCTCTGTCTTCAATCTGATGTCCCACCTGCATTTTATTTGGAACTGGCCCTGAGAGGACGTGCCAAGAACGCGTGGTATGAGCAACTCGTCCCGGTTGTAGAACTCATCAATTAGTCGATTTGACGTATGGTCCCGTATGCAATAGTGATTCGCTGCGAAATTTTTGGAATGCATATACGAAGCCAATGCGTTGAGTACGTTCCATTTTTTACACCTGAAACATGATCCTAATCCTGAGCACGATCATGCTCAGTTGCGAAATTCGAGCTCGCAACATTATTGAACAACCATGCCTCACACAGCTAAGGGAAAACTTGCCACTTGACTCGAATACGGCACATAAAGGCAAATACACAGGAAGAAAACAACAGAGGACCTGCGCCAAAGCTATGCACTCAAATTGACTGCATCTTATCGTCAAAGCCTTCCAGACAATCGTCAAAATATAACCTTAGGATCTTTTCAGGTGTGGCCATTAATACCTGAGTAACGAAAGAGGATTAGTTACTGCCAAAATGTACAAAATCAGTCAGTTTAAATATTCGATAAAGTATGCAACTAGGTGATTAAAGAAATTTGAAGACTTTAAAAATATTTTTAGCTACCAGATTCTGTTTAGACTGCTGATGGTCTGAAAAACCATCGACTTAATATCTACTCAAAATTTTCTCAATTTGGATTGCTCCAAGGCCATCTGTCACTGTAATACAGTAATTTGCTGAGTTCCAAATGATTATTCGTACCATGAGCAAGGTAATGTAAAGTGCATATTTGCTGAAACTTGGTGTGTGGTAACGACTTACAAGCGACAACACGAATTGCCAAGTATTTTGTTATTATATGGTTCCCTTTTTAATTTATTATTTCAAATTTATATACATTCACCCTTACATAGCTCGTATATACTCCTTATATCGGTCCTTTAACATTGGATGATAATCTGTGAGATCGGTTTAAAGCGTGAGATTTTAAGCCTTTTAGCCTTTCCAGCTCGTATAACGCAGCTTTTCTCTCATCATTTTACAAGTGCAATTCCGATATATTCGGCTAACAGGCAAGCTCGATCTTCTCTACTTCTCAAAGTGCTCGTAGTTTCTCAAAACGAGAGTTTCCGATAAAGAAGTATTAAAAGCAAGCCACTACATAAATGTACTATTAAAACTTGAGCCTCATGTCTGGTTTTAGATTGCTCACAAGCATCCCCAAAAGTCCATTAGAAGTCCAACTCAAACGACGGTATATACACGGAATCTAGCTACGATAATTTGATAGGCCGCGCGCATGTCAACTGTTTAGAGTAAGTTCTCTTTTTGAGATGCTGATTCAGTAGCTGCCGGTTGCAGTATTTCTGTAAAATATCCTTTGAAAAGAATTTAGCGGCAACGACTTAAAAACTCAGGCCTACATTATTTATGCACTTTTAGGGTAGCAGCCTTAATTTCAGCAGCGGAAAACGCGTGAGACAACGGGCTGAATATACACTCAGCAACATCGAAAATTCGCCATCCCAGAATTTTCCGTCTGTGGTCGCCACTTTCGAGAGTGCAGGTAAAGTCTCTCAATCTTTGCGAGTGACGCAACTCAGCTATGCCACGCGGCAGACTTTGGTTGAGGAATGAAGTGGGGGGAGCGGTGTGCGAAGGTTGGACGGATTAAAGCTACTACTCAGTTTTCTCGTGTCTTTTATTTCAGAATAGTCCAAGAGAAATTGCTCACTGGCGCATAGAGTGGCGACTTTTCAATGTTGCTGAGTATATACTCAACAACAGTCAAAAGTTCCAACCATCAATCAAAGATATTTTACTGACCTTTTACCGTGCGTTTTAAATGAGAAGTTTTCTATCTAACTACGCGTGATTTGTACAGGTGGAGCTTTTGACTGCTGCTGAGTATATTTTCTGCAAAAGTGGGACAGAAAGATTAACTTATCATAGTGATTGATACATTAGCCAGTTCTAGTACATTGATAAATTTTAACAGTTGAGATGCTGCACTTACATCGAGAGCAGTGAACTAAGCATGCCTATGGCCGAAAACCAGCTCACAGAATGACACATTTTCCGTAAAAGGGCTGTAAAATATCAAATAGCAATTGCTTAATCAGTGAGATCGGATTCAATAATGCTCACGGGTTAAGCCTGTGCCTATAGGTAGTACCTTGTTCAGGCATTCTCAGGCTTGAGATTTGGTTTGCTTCCTATTAACAAGGTATTGAACCGTCATCATATATACTTTATTTATAAAAAAGATCCACAGAAAAGTGTTATGAAAACGTAGAGTACACTGCTACAGAGTTAGTACGATATTGTGTTGCGCACGATGTGCACACCGCATTTAATACTTGCCGGCGGCATACAGCATGTGTACTCAGTGGCAGAAAAGTTGAAAATAGCTTCAAATCTTTCTGCCGTATCCACTTTTGTTGTTTTCTAAGCAGCTGTTCTGAAAAAAAAACTTTCCAGATATGAGGTTTGAATTCGTTCGACCTAAGCTACACCTGTATTAAGATTGCAATGCAAGGTTAGAATGAAAATCCCTTTAGACTGCACTCCCACCGTGCCTTTTTCTACATGAATTTCCGTGACGGAGCTGACCTGTCCATTATACGAGCCGTACATGTACTTTTCTATCTCTCAAGAATCCCTCTGAAGAAAATGAATTCAAACATCAGCAGTGAGCTGTCATAGAAAGTTATATTAATATATTATATCCGAAATTCATAGTAAGACACATGGGTAGATGTGTGTACTTAAAATTCTTTTCAAATCAAGCATGTCAAGAGGTGAGTATGTACAGAAAACTCTGGCTGAAACAACCAATTATGAATGCGACCATTGATAGAAAATCCATTGAAATACTCGAATGAGAGAAACGCATTAAAACTGTGGGAATCTGGATATAATTTTATCACATACTTGAGTTATTTACATAAAAGTTTACAGAGCAGGCTTGGTGCAAAACCAAAACATGCACACTCATGTGACTTTACAAATCATACAGCAAGGTTCAAATCAATGACACCCAGAGTCTGCGATTCACGAGTTAAACTTGGCGGACCATCTAACAGAGGTTGATTACCATTGGAAAGTAGTTTTTCCGTAGCGACCTTCCAGTGATCATCTTCTAACGATGCGCCGACCGAGTTGCTTCCCTTTGTGCCCTTCTCGTGGCGATCGGAGCGAGTGGAGGCTGAACGGTGGACACCAGATAGAGGAAGGACAACAGACTCAGAATTTGATGCGTTCGGCTGAGAACGCTGTCGCCGTCGACGCTTCATCGCGACTGCCAGCAGCACAAAGACAGCAATCAGCAACAGTGCACTAACGATAATGGCAGGATAGATAAAAGCCTGATTTTTCTGGAAAAATGACTCATTTCCTTCTCTAGCCGAATTATTTTTCCCTTGAGCAGAAAACGCTAGACTGGACTCGGCATCCGCAAAGCGACTCTGAAGCCGATCCAGAAGAGTCGCCAGCTCGCTGCCCTTGCAGTGCGCTGCTGAGCTCGGCACGGAGCGCGCAGTCTCCGGGAAGCTCAGCAGCGACAGCATCGGGCTGCCGCAGTCGCCGAACTCGACCACTGCTTTATCGGACTCAGTCACTCTGAGAGAGAGGCACGGACCTTTCCCTCGGCCAGTCGCTCTGAAAAGCACGTCGGACTTGAAATGAATCGAATTGAAAGAGTGAAGAAATATTGTCCACTGTACAAGAAAATAGTTTGATGTCTTCTGATGTCTTTTGATGAGTTCAAGCTGTGTACAAATTCAACAGCTTACGTAATGTTTGCGAGCTTTTCAGACTTCAGCACGCAGCCGCTGTCACCTCTGACGGCGGTCAGCACGGTGGCAGCGGATGCGTTCAGAAACATGCCGAGACGGACTGGCTGGCGCAGGCTCAGAGGACTTCGGTAGGGAAACTCATTCTGCCTTGCCGTGTCTGCAATGCAAGAGACGCGAGTGTTTTAGTTGCCTAATTGAGTTCAGTTCTGTTACGAGCTACAAACACAACTACTGATAACTCACTGGCAGCGATGAACTCGCTGATCTCAGCCATGCTGGAGAAGCTGGCCAGCTGAGCATCGCCTCCAACGCTATCCGTAGCGTCAGCCATACTCTGCCGCACTGCACTGACAGCATAGCAGCTGCCACTGAACCACAGCATGTCTCGGCCGCACTGTCCCGGAATCGGCAGCAATATCCTCAGGTTGTCGAAGCCCGGTTTCTGCATCCCTGGATCCCAGCTGAGGTCGACTGTGAAGCGCTGACTGAAATGAAGTCACCAAGTTTTCTTTGATTCATCGAATTCAACGATTCAACGTGAAAAACAGCATCAACTTGAGCTGTACTCACTGCTCTGTCGCTGGTAGAACTTGAAACATGCCGGTCGTAACGATGATGAAATTGCGGTTCAAGTAATCGACCGACATTCTGGCTTTCCCATCGGCAGCAGTCGATCGGTCTTTCTTGCTGGGCACCGCTGCAATCACAAGTTGCATGCCTGGTTTCGCTGTCTTCAGTCTGATGTCCCACCTGCATTGCTTGGGCTTACGCTGGCCTTTAGTTGACTCGCCCAGAATCATGGGAACGATGGTCTCGTCTCGGTTATAATAGTCGTCTATTTGAACTGTGACCGACTCTCCATGGAGGCAGTAGTGGTTTTCTTCGGCGGAACTGGGTTACAAAATTATTTGTTGCAAGCTTTGTTTTTATTTCGTTTTTTGTACTCGAAAAGGAAATAAAACTGTGTTAGTTTAAAAGATTTTATAAGTTGCATGAAAATTCACTTACGGATAAAACGTCATGAAGACTACAGTCAATAAAAGCCACAGATGTGCTGAAATCTAAAATTTTAGGGAATTTTCGTTGCAGTTTAGTCTTGGAGATTTTATTCAGATGGATGTTAGACATCAGTTGTATATTTGTGTTTCTATGGCTCAGATTTTCAATAATTTTACTTATAATATGTTTAAATATTGACACTGACAATGTAGCTTACCATTATTCCATTTAAATACAAAGAGCACAGTTTTTTAATATAATCAAGCTGGTTTTAAAACTTTTCACAAGGTGTTTAAAAGGCGTTTGATACAAGCTATATATATGTGGTGAGTAGCGTAGCTACTCTGAGTTAGCGAACACGTCGGGGAGGGCCGCCCCGGGCAGCTGTGTGGGCTCTCCGTTGTGCGTGCTATTCTGGCGGGGGGGAGTGGGTGCTTGAGTCCCACCACCCCGACCTTTGGGGGTTTTTGGGCCGCACGGGGCTGCTCTGGCCCAGCTACCCTGTCTCGCGTTTGCAAGCTCAATTTTTTATTCTGTTTTATTTTCCCCCTTTAAAGCCACATTGGTCTTTTAATCGCTTTCGAACTGAGCTCACTAAAATATATTCGACCAATCACAAGGGCCTGTTTCGCCCGTGTTTCGTCCCCCTCGCCCGTGTCGTGCCTTTGCCTTCCTTCCTCGGCGACGTTCGTTAAATTTGAATTATTAACCAAAACATATAGCTCGTATATATATTATGTAGCTATTGACTACAATGCACGAGCGTACAGAGGTGAGTGTACCAACTGCAAATACTACCGCGTAAGAAAGGATTTTGTTCTGTTATACAAGATCATTGTATAACATTGTATAGCAGATCATTATGTTTGCTTTTAAATTGTTCGGATTTCTTTGAATATTTTTGCTAATAGTAGGTTTACAATATATTGATAATCCAGCTTACCATGATTCCTTTTGAATCCGAAGAGCACAATTTTTGAAATATCATCGAGCTGGTTTTGAAATTTTCTCGCAAGCTGTTTAAAAGGGTGTCATATATACAAATGTATGTTTAAACATTAACCAATCGTCTTTCATGGCTCTGACAGCAGTCTAAAAATAGTATTTTTTACAACAATGAATGTACTGAGGTGAGTGTACTCAACTGCGAATACTAGCTCCTACCTTGTAAAAAGGGACTCTGCTATGAGCAGTTTTTTAGTTCCATGTTAACGAGAGTTGAATGAAAACAGTTTTTTAGCTCCATGTTTAAGAGCAGGATCAGGAGCGTGAATTTAGGAATTAGGGGCAGTGTCAATAGCCTGTATCAAGAGAGGTAGGCACGGGCAGTGTCAGTAGTCTGTATCAAGGGTGGTGGGCAGGGGTAATTGAGGGTGTGTGTGTGGCAACCCCCCAGTCCCTGGACTGAACAGCCGTACGCAGCCTTCAGAGATGTCGGTTGCAGCCCATAATCAATTACTGTTATTATTACTATTATTATTAATCACCACTGCAGACCGTTGGGCCAGCACGTTCTACTTCTTGACAATAGAATCAACAAATTTGAGACTCTGATACAGGCACTGCAGGATGCTGACAGCGTTAAACGATTCGATTACAACTGCTGCCGATGGAGATTCAAGAAGAACTCGGGACCGCAGACTGGCGTCCAGTTAGTTGTGCAAGGACTGCCTCTGGCCACTGAATTCAGCCGGTGCGTCAACGAAGCCGAAACTCAAATCAAAAGTTCGTTGGGATAGAAAGAGACAATTAAAGCCGGATTCATTCACGTATTCTCGCTGTAAATTTCAGAGTGACAGGCAGAGTGACAGGTCTGTGCTTGTCATTGAGGGTCCGAAGCAGCGGTGATAGAGTTCGGCGACTGCAGCAGCCCGATGCTGTCGCTGCTGAGCTTCCCGCAGACTGCGCGCTCCGTACCGAACTCCGCGCCCTGCAACGTCAGCTTGCTGTCCAGCAAAATCAATCAGCTGCTGAGCTTCATCTCAGCAATTCCACCAGCTGACAATGGGACAATTTCTCAGCGAGAGACAGACCGGGAGGCTGACCTGCCAGCAGCAATCATAGAGTGTGCTGTTTCTTCTCCTGTCATGCTCCTGCCTTTGCAGCAGCTGTCGTTATTATACGGCGATGCAGGCTGTATTCGATTTCTCTATCAGCTCAGCAGGGAGGAGCAGAGACTGGGAATGGTAGCTAGGGCGGCTACAAAAGGCGCAGAGGACCAGACGTCTGAGTTGCTACTTGAAACTACTAAACTTTAGTCTGGTCCCTACTTAAACAGAATCTGCTTGAAAGAGCATTTTTGATGGGAACGATAGTTGCGTCTCGGTTATAATAATCGTGTATTTGCACTGTGACTGACGATCTCCATGGAGACAGTAATGGTTGTCCTCCGTAGACCTTACAAAAATTAATTGTTGCAAGTTTAGTTTTTTATGATCGATGCGAGCAATTAGATTTGGTAATAAAAACATGATATATAGTACGATTACGAAATTTACTTTATTGCAAAGTTTGTTGATTCACTTTCGGACAGAACGTCAAGAGGAACACAGCGAACGAAAGCGACAGTTTTGAAATAAAATTTAACGGGAATTTCTTACGTATTTGCCTGTTTATTTTGTGAGGCATAAAACTCAGACGAATTTATATTTGCATTTCAAATGTTTGAATTTCTTTGAATATTTTTGCTAACAATTGGTTGACAATATTAGTGGGGCTTACCATAATTTATCCGGAAAACACAAATTTACTTTGAAGTATCAAGAAAGTTTTCGATCTATCTCGCATGATATTAGACATGAAGGTTGTGATTCATATAAAAATGCATTAAGTAGCTAATCGTCTTTAAGCATGACGTTAGGTCTAAAAATAGCATTAGTTACTCAATAACGAGCGTACAGTGTACTCTACTGCGAATTCTACCGTGTAAACGGGACTCTCATATGTGCAGTTTTTTTGGTTCCAAGTTTGCGGACTAAAATAAATTGTTGTGGGTGTGTGATTCTGACGAAAACTAATCTCTTTAACAAACAACAGACATTTTAGGGATTCAGCCAATTTTCTGAAGATGGGGATCGGCAGTGTCAGGGTTGGCGGTGTCAGGAGTGTCAAAGGTCAGATGCAGTTTTAAGAACAGGGTCAGCGACCTGAACCCAAGAGCTACTGGCACTGTCAGTGGCCTTTATCAGGCTGTATTGGGTAGGCGGTGTTGTCTGTATCAAGGGCGGCGGTTTAACGGTTTGTGCAGCTTGTGCCTGATCGGCTCGTCCTGGACCTGATGAACCTCATTATCGCGTCTCGATGATAGATGTCATCCATTTTAATTCTTTAGGTTTGCCCGTTCACGCAGTAGTGATTGACCGACTGGACTTTGAGAAGAGTAGTACAAATACGTCGACTAGAAAATGAAGGGTATTGAAGAGTCGCGACAAGAGCTGGGAGTAAATGTATTATTTAGCTCGTAATTTTTAGCATCGAAGGACATCGAATGTATTCTGCTTTGGCGACAAGCTTGCGTTGCAAGAGAGACTGACAAAATCTCAGGCGCAGGGCTCAGGGCTCCATGGAGGATTCAGAGTCGGCGGTTTACGAAACAACGAAGAACTCACCGAGGTAGCGTTCGATCGACGACACGAGGACGGCGAGCGGCGACACCAGGGCGGAAGGAGAGACCATGGGAATGGTGACCTGGACCAGGAGTTGCTGGAAGCGGAGAAGCGATCCGCTGTGATCAGGCACCTCTGAAGGCCGAGATCCTCCAGCTCGGCCACGGAGTTGCTGAGGTGCAGCGGTGACCTGGAAATCTCTGCTCTGACAGTTTGGTGCTTGGGTCTATGGCTTTACAACGCTGAGACCTGGACGCTGACAGACTCGCTGAAGCAGCAAGTAGACGTGGCGCACGCTGGCCTGCTGCTCGCCGCCTTTAAGATCGGCGACGAGGGAGTCACCAATGGACAATATATCGCCGCGCCGAGTCGTACTGCTCACAGCCGGTGCTAAACGTGCAGCTGCTGCAAAGCTTACGAGGGGAATTTCTGAGATATCAAGGCTCCCCGGGGGGGGGGGTAACTTATATTACTGCTGTGACTCTTGGTGAGAATTGCTGAGATGTCAAGGCTTACGAAGGGAATTTCTGAGCTGTCAAGACTGAAAGATCAGAAGCTACCTGTAGATTATTCAAAAACATGATTCAGTTTTAGTTGGCTACCCAGCGGGGGGGGGGGCGCCGGTTGCTAGTGCACAACAAAAACTCGAGCCTCATGACTTTTTTTAGACGGCTCACACAGAACCCAAGAGTTTCGTTATTGTCGTTATTGTCAGTGGGATCTAGCTATGCTCGTACTATAGTTTGAGAGCACGTACGTGTCAACTGTTCAGAGCAAGTTCTCTTTTTTGAGATGCTGCTTCAGTAGCTACCGACTAAAATTTCTGCAAAATCTGTAAACAAGGTCAAACTGTGTCTCAGAACAATACAGACTAGTATATTCTAGCAATCTAACGTATGTTTTCGACTTCAAACTGCTCATAAACTTATGCAAGATTTTAGCAGAACATCTTCAACTACGAGTATCTACCACAAATCATTTCGGGTACACCTGAACGAGTGACGAACGATTTATAAGTTTCTGCAATAATGGATAAATTTGGACAGTTACCGATACGAGCTTTGATTGCAATTATTAAAGTATTGCTATAAAGAACTTAACCGCGAGAAGTTTAACGAGTTAATGAAAAAATTAAGGTATTTTTTATTTATTCAATTATAGGGCAACTGTCTCAATGTCAAACGCGTGAACGGAGGAGGAAAACTGGCTGAATGTCCCAGTCTGTTGAATAGCATAGGTGACGTAGTCAGATCAGTTTCAATGTACACGGGTTAAGCTTGTGTAAGCGTGTCTTCGGTTCATGCGAAAGCCTGTTTTTATCGAATCCCTGCATTGGGTACCCCCTGTTCAGTCATTCTAGCCGGCTTGAGGTTGACTTGGTTCCTACCAAAACGTTACGAAGCCATGATCAGAGTTTTAGCAAAAAATCCCTTTGACGACTTCCCTCTGGGAACAATTCCAGTCCAGACACCATCTTTAGAGGTTTTGGGCCATATTTTACATTTAAAATAAATTAGACGAGATATGAATACATATAATTATCACAGCCCATCCAATATACTAAATACAATCTATAGATCTAGAAGTCCATTTCTTGGCTACAGAGGACCAAACTCGATTCCTGGTCCCACAATCAGCCGTCAGTTCCTAAACACAGCTCGCAAATGTTTTTTCATTCCTTCCGGAGGCAGTTCTCCCCGATCCAGTCGCTGACCTTCGATCTCGCCGCTGTCAGCTGGGTCTTCTCGAAATTCGAGTTTCGGTTGTCGAAACGGACGCTGCATGTCCGAACCGCAGCCGCGATCTTTGGTGTCTGAGGATGCCGGGCGTCAGATTGATCGATTTTTTGGCGGTAAAGGCGCCGCAAATATTTGGTGTTGTTAGCTTGGGGCAGCTCGCTCCGATCCTCTCGTGAGTCATCAGGCTTCTCATTCCGTTGCTGCTGCTCCGTTTGTTTGGTGCGGCTAACGTTGGATGCCGATTGACTATTGCTAATGGGCTGCAGGTGCGAAATGCAAGGGATTAAGGGAAATAATTATACGAACTGGATTGCTAATCTAGCTAACAGCATTAACATAAAATTTGTAGCTCGTAAATAAATATACCTTATCTAAAACTAATTCAGAGGTACTAATAAAGGTTATTCATCAGACAGGGAACGCGTAGTTAAAGTGCTGCGAGCTGTCGTCTTTTTCCAGCAGGATTTATAAATAAACGTGTGGGTCAAATCTTTTCATCAGCAGCTTAACACATAGATTAGAGAGGTATATGTAGACAGGTGCGCAAGATGAAATACAGGTAGACAAGGAAACAGGGTGAGATAGAAAAGTAGAAGTTGAGGTATAGTATGAGACAGAGAGGTAGACAGTGAAATAAAGGGTGAGATAGACAGGTAGGCAGAGGTTTAGAGTGAGACAGAGTGGCAAACAGACTCGCAGATGAAGCCAGAAACCAACTCACCTCTCCAGAGGCGCCACCAACAGCTGAGTCCAACAGAGAGGAGGACAAAGACTCGGAATCGGAGTGTCCGAACCTGTCCGACGAATTCGGCACCAAATCTGAGAAATCTTCGCTGCTCTCATCCCCGGCCAGCCTGGCGGCCAAGTAAAGGTCTGCTGTGGATGACAAACTGCTGGGGACCTCTTGCTGACGAAGCTGCGGCCGTTTGGCTGCGGCCAGCAGGTCCAGGCTGTCAATGCTGGACGAGGTGTGCAGAGCAGGCGCTGTGATGTCGTCAGCTTGAGGGTGTCGCTCTGAAATTGTGAGACATCGGGCTTGAACAAAGACTTCATTCAGAGAACAGGACTTGAAACAAAGACTTCATGACAATTGATACAACGTACTGGCCACGTAATCATCAGCATAATTCCCAAAATTTTTTGGTGGCTCAGCAATTTGCGTGTGATCTACTCGTAGCTGTTTAGATTCTTGGGGTTCGTAATTCAGCAGGTATTTCAGCTTGCGACGCCGTCGAAGCTTCATCGCGAACGCCATCACCACAAAGACAGCAATCAGCAGCAGTGCGCCAACGATAATGGCGGGATAGATAAAATCCTGATTCTTCTGGAAAAATAACTCATTTCCTTCTCTAGCCGAATTATTTTTCCCTTGAGCAGAAAACTCTGGACTGGACTCGGCATCCGCAAAGCGACTCTGAAGCCGATCCAGAAGAGTCGCCAGCTCGCTGCCGCTGCAGTGCACTGCTGAGCTCGGCACGGAGCGCGCAGTCTCCGGGAAGCTCAGCAGCGACAGCATCGGGCTGCTGCAGTCACCGAACTCGATCACCGCTGCGTCGGACTTATTCACCCTCAGTGTCAAGCACGGACCTGTCACTATGCCAGTCGCTCTGAAATTTACAGCGATTTTATAAAGTGCTTATGAAGGCCAATCAAACTGGTTTGTAACGAAATGACGCTACGAGAACACAAAACTTACGAAAAATTGGACAGCTTCGCAACAGGCTGCATCTGACAGCTGCTGTCACTCCTGACCAGTGACAGAACTTCAGCAGCGGATGCGTTGAGAAACATGCCGAGACGGACCGGTTGACCCAGGCTCAGAGGCCTCTCGTGTGGGTACTTGTGCTGCCTGGCTGTGTCTTAAACCAGTGTACATAAGCAATAATTATATGCAAATTGCAGTAATTTTATATTGTTGCAATTTTGTTTAAATCATCATATTACTCACTTGCCGCGATGAACTCGGATACCTCAGCCATGCTGGAGAAGCTGGCCAGCTGAGCATCGCCTCCGATGTTGGACATTGCGTCTGTTAAATTTTGTTTCTGTGTGCTCAGGGCGAAGCAGTTGCCACGAAATCCGAGCATGTCTGGACTGCAGTCTTGTTGAATCGGAACCAGCACTCGCACTTTCATGGCGCATCTGTCCACTGCTGGAGTGTTGGCCTTCCAGTACGCTTCGATGTCTAACGACTGTCTGAAGTGAGCGAACAGATATATGAATTTATATTTGATTTTCACACCACTTATATGACATTTACTATTTTAAAACACATTAGTATCTACGAGATTGCAAAAATTTAGCAGTACCTCTTAAATAGCGAAAACACGTGAATGGATCCGGCTTCAATTTTCTTTTTCCATCCCAACGAACTCTTAATTTGAATTTCGGCCTTGTTGACGCAGCGGCTGAATTCAGTGGCCAGAGGCAGTCCTTGCACAACTAACTGGACGCCAGTCTGCGGTCTCGAGTTCTTCTTGAATCTCCATCGGCAGCGGTTGTAATCGAATCGATTCACGCTGTCAACATCCTGCAGCTCCGGTATCAGAGTCTCGTCTTTGTTCATTCTTTTGTCGAGTGGTAGAACGTGCTGGCCCAGTGGGCTGCAGTGGTGATTGTCTGACTGGCATCTGCAGACATGAATAGGTGAGTACTAACTGTACATATGCCAACTCACGATTACTATAATTAGACGGCAATATAATTATAACATTGATAATAATCACAATAAATGACTACCCAGCCCCAAAGTGCAAGGACTGGGGGGTTCCTAACACACACACCCCCAATTACCCCCCCCCTACCCTAATTTTGGCACCCATTTTACCGCTGGGTGAACTAAAGCAATTTAGAGTTAAGTGTCTTGTTCAAGCGACACAAATTGTTCCGAGTGGAGCGAGAATCGAACCCCCGACCGTTTAGTCGTGAGTCCGACGCTCTAACCACTAGGCTACAACCCCACTTACTCTATACATTCGACCTTAATATATGTATCAAATATCACTCACAGCTGGGTGAAGAAAGCCACTAGTAAGATCAGCAGTATATATGATGTCAAAGGGTTGTCATGAAGAAGGACTGCTGATAATTTTTTTAAATAATCGAACATGCTCCTTGTAGCTACTCAGAGCGCTTCTGACCAATAGCGATATAGGCCTAGATGCTAATCCGGATACAAAAGCAGAAATGTAATGTAGGGCCACGTTTTAATGCAAATATTGCTTAAGTATATATGCATCAGGTGCAGTTCTTCCCCGGTATAACCCAGGAATCACCACAGAGTAGCCTCGGGTTTGCCATGGATTTGTGGGATGTGCCACGTGAATTCCATGGTACTGCTTTTCGATGATGGGAAAGAGTGAGTCACGTATACGACCAAATAAATGTACATCATCGATAAAAATAGCTAGTTGCACTTGCATATGTTCATCATCTAGCAATGTCCATTGTGAAGCAGTGTGGTAGTACCTAGTAAGAAAGTACATTCAGACTGTACACGAGCTACAGGGTTGTCTAAGCCATAAAGCAGGGAACTCAGCTGAGATAAGAGTACACTGATTCTCCAGCTCAATCTAATGTCGATAAAGAATTCCCCATTCTAAGGCTCTGCATGGTTAGTACATGCAAATAGCATATACAGAAGCAGTTTTTTAAGGTTAATGAAATCAAACTTTGTACATAAGTTTTGTAGTCTCAATGACTAAACGCTGTATATTTAGTTTTAAAGTTGAAAAACTGGATTCGATCAAGCGATCAAGATGAACTTTTCAAGCATGAAATAACAGTTGCATTTGCGTATACTGTAGGAAAAATAGTATCTAGCATGAATAAAAATATTTTCTAAAATATTAAAGAGACATACGAATCGTTAGTTAAAATAGAAACCTGAACTAAATACATGTATAAAAAACTATTTTAAGCCAGTCGAAAAATCTTATTTATAATATATGACACTATGAAGGGCAATAATGTAGTAAAAACTATAATACTGAAGTTTGGGAAGTAAAAATTCTCTTACTTAAATTTGAACGTTCGGTTTCTGCAAATAAAATTCGTGAATGACTAGAGGAGCAAATTTGGGTGGCATTTTACTGACCACTTTATAAAGAGTGATAAAGAGCGCCATAATTTTGCATTTTCTGCCTTTCAGCAGATATTTTCAGAATACTCGTACTGTGCTAAAACGAGTCCCACCGTGAACCCTGGACAGTTTCTACATTAGCACAATGCATCATGCATATTCGAGTTTATAATAAATGGGAAATTCTTCTGCTCTGAAGTAACTGAATCTTTGTCGGAATTCCGTTCCGAAGCGACTACATCTTGGGCGGAGTTCCGTTCCGAAGCGACTGCATCTTGGGCGGAGTTCCGTTCCGAAGCGACTGCATCTTGGGCGGAGTTCCGTTCCGAAGCGACTGCATCTTGGGCGGAGTTCCGTTCCGAAGCGACTAAATCTTGGGCGGAGTTCGGTTCCAATGAGACTACATCTTGGGCGGAGTTTTGCCTATGGGCAACTTCCATTCGTTCACTCTGTCTTAAATCATGCGTTGATTCCAGCTCCCTCTCAGTAGACGCAACATGTGTCCTTGTACAAAAATGGTTGCGAAAGCAATAGACGACAGCAAAAATAAGTGCAAGTAAAGAAATGACAGTTAAGATGCTAGTTCCCAATAATCCTAGAGTATTTTTCTCCGATCTATATTCCGCCGTAGAGTTACCAATAGCGCCGCTTGCCCATTGAGCACTTCCATTGCCATTTCTATCATCATAGTTGGTTGGAATGGTGCCGCCTGTGAGCAACGTTGATCTGTTGTTCGCAAAAGAACCGACCAGTTCGGTAACAAGGTGAATAATGCTGTCGCTATGACAGTCGGAGAAATGCAGCGATTCAGAATTGGCTGTCTGTGGGAAACTTATTAGTGATGGCATTGGACTGTTGCAATCATTCAGTTCCATCTCAGCGCCATCAGATGTTACCTCCCGTATAGACCAATATATACCATTTGTTTTATTGTTTACACTAAAAAGAAGAAATAAAAGTTAAAAAGGTAATGCCGAAAATCTTCACGTTTTCACGTCAATTGAATGCTCACATGAGATCCTTGTACTGCTGAACTGGCTGCAATTCGCAGTGGCTGCCACCATTGATTAGAGACATTATTGGCGCCTTGGAATCGCCTCGGAACATGCCGATACGAGCTGCTTGCTTAAGGTCGATTTGTCGCTTGAACGGAGGAGTTAATAGTGGCTTGTTGTCTGTAAGAAAATGAGCAGGGTATTAGTAGCTCGTAGCCCTTAGATATATGATTAGTGTATTTTAAAAACTCACTAGCACGGATGAGCTCTTGCATCTCATTCAGGCTGGAAAAGCTGGCCAGCTGAGCATTGCCTCTAATGCTCAACATCGCTTCTGTAATATTCTGCGGTACTGAACTGTCAACATAGCACCAGCCTCGATAACTGAGCATGTCAGCGGCGCACTTTTCAGGGTTTATCAGCTGAAGTCTCAAGATGGTCGAACTTTGCCATTTGCCGCTTTGCATCAGCTTTGCCTCTATGCGCAGTTTCAGTCTGGAATAGTTGACGTCAAATACTGCATATACAGAATCACATTGTCTGCGGTATAATCGATGTATACTAAATAAAGTTATGCCAAAACTTAATCCTGTTGGAGAGCAAAGATGTGAAATAGTCCACTAGTCGCTATTCTTGAGTCGGTTCCCAGCGAATAGCTGACAGCATAAGCGCTGTCAGTGAGGTCAGTTCCTTCAAGCAGTACCTGTTGATTGGAGCTTCTAGAGCTCAATCTCACCTCCCAACTCTGTGGTCTGTGGTTTCTCAAATCTACACTGATTATTAACTCTCTCTTGTCGTCGTTTAGCTCAATCTCCTTAGTGATGCAGTGGTACCTGGACACAGTACGAGTAATTTTGTTACTGGTAATGAAATATATTTATCAAAGCAAACATTTTTAACGCAGTTAGGTTTTAACTTACTTAGACAAAACCAGAGCAATGGCAACAAGGGAAAGATAACGCGACGCCATGATTCAACTATCATAGCAATTGTTTCTTTCTGTAGAAAGCTGCGATGGATTTAGCTCAACCGATAGGAAGCTGCAAGATAAAAAAAATTAGTTCCTTTATTTATAGCTCGTACATGGAACTAACTAACACCCAAATTTACTCGTACTGTATAAGGAACAGCCGACTGTACGAGCGTAGATCAGTCATTTCTAAAAATAGAAAAGAGCGTATATGGCGGTGAGGCCACGGAAAACCCATTCAACACGATCACAGACTGTACAGTGGCTCTCTATCTTTATTCATCATATTGCCTATGCTTTAGCGGCTTTCTGTTGCCTTGCTGCTTTTCCCTTTCGATTTTGCAATATAGCAACCAGTTGTAAAAGTACATGTATATTCTAGGTGTTAATCAGTAATAAAAACTGTTTACCAAGGTTTACAGAGACTATTTGGCTACCCAAATTTTCCACGTACAATATTAAAAGAAAATAGCTAGGCGGAACGATTGTTGTCAACTTGAAACTCGACAACAGGTCAAGAGAAATTACGAGCTAATAGTCAATCCATATATCTAAATCTCACTTCAAATGAAGAAAATAAAGCACATAGCTCGTAGGTCGTACATTAAGTATAATTTTTATCACTCTGGAATTCACGAAAAGCCATTATGCATTGCGTTAGGTACACTAATGAGATCAGACAACAGAAAAGTACTTTTGAAGTATGCTAAAGTCTGGTAAAATTCTACGCAGTTTTTTTCTGGTAATTTCATTTCAGATGTACTATTTTTTGTACTTAAATACACTATTTACAAATAATAAAGTAATTAAAAATTGTGAAAACGAACGAGCATATTGTAAATAGAAACTATTGATTAAATAATTTCTTGACTAGATATAAATCAGGTACATCCGTACATGTAAGCAGATAGCATGCTTGTTAAAAATAGTCAGTTTTGAAGTACGATTCTGGGAATATGCATCAATTTTCCCACTTGTTTTATAAGCGGATAGCTGAATATTTATGCAAAGCCAGTTAAAAATATATCCATCGAGAGTCATTTAAATGTGAATTGGTACAATTTTCGCCATATTCTGACAAAAGCAACGCAAAAGTTACATGAAAACTATTTGATCCGCATGTCCACGGAGTTGTTTACAGATGCAAGAGTGACCGTCTGTTGCTCAGCTTCTTCACTATTTATTAGTGACTCGTCAGAGTACTTGTCAGATTCCACGGCGTCAATTGACTTCGTCAGCGACTGCTGTCGGCAGTTCCGCCAGACCGAAACAGCTACTGCCAATGCTAAGCTCGACAAGGTGATAGCGACCCAGAAAAAAGAGAAACTGCGGAAAGCCCACCACGGCGGAGTAGCAGCCTCATTAGGAACTGGACTTGACGAATTTTTGTATAGACGGCTCGCCAGCTGCTCAATCAGATTTGCCATCTCGCTGCCGCTGCAGTGCGCTGAGCTCGGCACGGAGCGCGCAGTCTCCGGGAAGCTCAGCAGCGAAAGCATCCGGCTGCTGCAGTTGCTGAACTCAACCACCCCTCTATTCGACTTCGTAAGCCTAAGAGACAAGCACGGACCTTTTATTGTGTCACCAGAAGCACTAAAATGCATTTAAAAGTAAAAAAAGTAAATTTAAAAAAATCACTTCTTCAAGTTATTAATTTGCATTTATTAATAAAAATGGCAGAGCCAAACTTTACCCGAATTCACCGCTGCCTGAAACCGACTCCAGCCGACAGCCGCTGTCACTCCGGACCGCAGACATCACGGACGCACTGGATCGGTTGAGAAGCATGCCGAGACGGACCGGCTGGCCCAGGCTCAGGGGCCGTCTGTACGGGAACTCCTGCAGCTTTTTGTTATCTGCAAGTTAGCCAAGGATTTAGGGAGTCTGGTTGATTATACTCGTAGAAATGCCGATTAGCTTTTACCATTTTAAAATTAACTTTGAGTATTAATGCACGTCGCACTTACTAGCAGCAACGAACTCAGTGATCTCAGCAAGACTGGAGAAGCTGGCCAGCTGAGCATCGCCTCCAATGCTGGACATGGCCTTGGTCAAATTTTGTTTAACTGCGCTCACAGCATAGCAGCTCCCATTGAAGCTGAGCATGTCCCGACTACAATATCTAGGCAGTGGTAACAATATTCTTAAGTTTTCTGCTTGCGGCTTTTGCGTTCTAGGATCCCAACTTGCTGTGAGAAAGAAGTGCTTGCTGAAATTGAAAGAGTTAAAATAAATGAATCACTTCAGTTAATTTTTTTATCAGGATCAAAATTTTATTTCTTGCGTCTCACGCACTCACCTCTTATTCAGTGGCTGCACCTGAAACATGCCTGCAACAATACGCGTTCTCGAGTCCATAACAACACTGGCGCTTTCATTTTTACTGTCGAATTTGTCTTTGATCTCTCTGCTTCTACCATTGCTGTGCAATCCTTCGAGGACAAACTGCAGGTCTGGATTTGAGGATGTCAGTAGGACCTCCCACCTGCAGTCCTTTGGCTTCATCAGTTTGTGCCTCGGCTCGTCAAGAACCTGAGGAATTATTGTCTCGTCTCGGTGGTAGAAATCGTCCAGTTCAATGCTTAGGGTTTGTCCGTTCACGCAGTAGTGGTTGGCTGACTCGACTCTAAAATAATGATGCAATATAAAAAGCATGATGAGGACAAGTATGCTTGTTTCGCTTGCATATATAAGCTTGATTTGGTTATTTCTTTGAGTGGTACTTACAATGGTAAAAGTATTGTTAAAGTAGCAAGAAGCAAATGCTGCCGGTACAAGTGCATACAGAGTGTCACTGATGCATTTTTTCTAGGGTGATGTTAGAACATCATGATACTTATTTATATCATTGGTTTGATACCCTCTTTTAGGAACAAAATACAAAAGTACATTGTACATGGTACGTGCTTGCGTTTAGTAATTTCTATATATATATTTATGACACATTCGCATATAGGTATAGAACTTTGTCATAGCTAAAAATAGCTGCCTAAAAATATTGTCGCCTGTGCATTCTATTTACGTACCTTTATTTTTCGTCGTTTGCACGGTAGTAGAATTGTTCCACAATGTGACTAAATGCGAATTTTCATATACTGAACAGTTAAAGTGGAAAGCAATTTTCGTTGTTTACTCTCTATTGATATACCGGTACCGAGAGTATCTTTTCCAAATTTCGACTGAATTTCGATGTCACACTAAACTTTCTTGACGATCTGTAGTAGACTCTGCAACTTGATTTGATTCACGTCTCTCGAGAGGTGATTCCAATAGTGGTAACTGGTTTTCCTGCATAGTTTGGGTGGCCGGTTGTCCTCCGTTTCCATAATGTTGAGCATTTCGACCAGAACGACGCTTCAAGTAAAAGTATATCAAAATGGCTGCGACACAAATTAGAAGTCCCACACACCCAGAAACAATTATGAGTTCAAATGGTATGGCTGCAGCTTTAATATCTGGACTAGTCGTGACAGCAGAAATTCTCAGACTTGCAGAGAACAGACTTGCAGCAGGACTGAGCAGTTGGTGGATCAGGCCAATCAGCTCGCTGCCATTGCAGTGCGCTGAGCTCGGCACGGAGCGCGCAGTCTCCGGGAAGCTCAGTAGCGACAGCATCGGGCTGCTGCAGTCGCCGAGCTCGACTATCACCGTGTCTGACTCGGTCGCTCTGAGAGACAGACATGAACCTGTCACTCCGCCAGTTACTCTGAAAAAGTTTCGAAGATACATTTTATTACAATCGGGTATGCGAGTAAATCAATAATTGAGCTTGAGTCTCACCTGAATTCATCCAAGTTAGCTACAGGCTTCAGCAGGCAGCCGCTGTCACTCCTGACCACGGACAGCACTGTCGCATCGGCTGAATCGAGAAACATGCCGAGACGGACCCGCTGGCTCAGATGGAGAGGCCGTCTGTATGGATACTCATTTGCTCTTGCTTTGTCTGAAAAAGTTATTTTTTTATTTTCAATGTGTACAATAAATGAAATAAAACACCGGCTCTGACATTTGAACCAAACATTTTCTCACTGGCTGCAACGAACTCGCAGATGTCAGTCATGCTTGAGAAGCTGGCCAGCTGAGCATCGCCCCTGACGCTGGACATGGCGTCGGTGACATTTTGTTCAACTGCACTCATAGCATAGCACTTCCCATTGAAGGCCAGCATGGTGCGACTGCAGTATCCAGGTATTGGTAGCATGACTCTAACATTGTCTAAGTCGCCGTAAGATTTTAAGCTGCCCGCCTCCCAGGTGATTGAAATTTCAAACTTGCTTCTAAATTATGACAAGAAAGATGCGCAAAAATTATTTAGGAAATTTTTTGATAGGAGTTTTTTGTACATGCTTACCTTTTTTGCGCTGAATGCACAGAAAATGAAGCGCTACGTATCTCGTCGTTGAGTCCTTTTTGGTTGGAGATTAGTACATTCTGTAGGAGGCTAGAATTTCGCTTGATAGAATTTTTAGCTGGAATTCCGGGAAGTCTTTGCACCAAAACTTGCTGATTTTCTGGCGCTTTGATTTTAACGGTCCACTTGCAGCGCCCCGTTACAATAGGACCATCGTTAATTCCATCTTGACTTCTCGGAATGAATGTCGCATTTCTGTGGCTGTAATCATCAAGCAGAACCGTAAATTCGGTGGCCATTGGGCAGTAATGATTCTCTGATAGGCACCTGTCAGGTTTTTGACGAGCAGGTTGGTTTTTTGAAACTTTTATAACGATTCGATACTTAATTTGTGGCATTTATCTACTTTTTGTTATAGCGCGTACGCTAGATTATTACATGCACGTCAGATTCTAAGAGTCACAGCAATTCAAATAAACTTAATCAAAACTACTAGCGCAAACATAAACTAGACGTATGACATATATCAAATACATGTATGTCATATATCGTATATAACTTATGACGTATATCAAAAATATTATCACAAATAACTAGAATAATGTTCTTTTTTTCAAAAAATATACGCTCGTTCGAGCTTCTCAGCAACAGTTAAAGGGAAAAGAGCTTTTCTGAACTTACGGTTTAAGCTTGCAGACTGAGAACAAGCAGAGAAGTAGAACTGATGCTGACCACAGTGATCTGCCAACTTCTTCTGGCATGTCGCTTTCTAGTTAGGTCTTGTGTTTTCAAAACTCTGAGATTCAAACCAATTAGTGCAATTAGAACAGATAAGACAATTCAAAGGTAAAAATTAATGGCTTATGCATATATATGGACTTTATATATATATAGTGTGGAATTCCCTTGGTCTTTGGAATTGCCTCAGTTAAAATTTAGCTCCAGATTCGGTCTTGCCCAGCTGAGACAGAAAATGGTAGCTTGTAAGTCCGAAAAAATAATTAAATTTAAGGTAGTTAGCTACCGCAAATGAGTACTTACACAGTTAGAAAAGACTCAATATGCTTTATCTGTACATATATATAGCTAGACCGTAACACTCTATCCAGATTGTCATGCATTGCAGAGACAAAAAATGTACGCAGAAAACTGACAGAGACGAAAATGTTAATTGCGACGTAAAACAGTGGCTGCTGCAGGCAGCATCAATGGCCAACCTGTGCTTTTAGTTGTTTTTACAAAGAATAGGACTGGACACATAAGATTCTCGCTCTCTCGCCCTAGCTCTATTGCACTAAGTAATCTCCGACCTGAATAGACACTTTCATAAGATAACCGAACTACTCAGATTTAGCAGACTGACTCAGTCAATCTAGCAAAGAGCACCCGTTCTCAAACATCTCCAGATCAGATTGAGCTGAAATCGGCCGTCTCAGTTATTTTGGCTCAAACTACTCGTCATAGAAATCATAGTCAGAGCCATAGTAACAAGAATCCCAGACCGCAGCGTAAACAATTTAAATTGTATTTAAATTTTGCAATTTGTTTAATTACTACGTACTTGCTATCATTAAAAAAGACATCATCATGTGAATTGATAAAGGTTCAGAAGAAAAAATAACATTTATTATTTTTAGAGACGCTGCATAGAGCTACTATACCTAGACAAGATTAGTTTTGCGGCTGACGAGCTAGGGATCTCGGGTAGAAGTTTGATTCTCTAGTCTACAGTACTCGGACGACTAGGCTCACCTACTGAATTTATTTAGCCATCACAGCTACGCCGTTAGTAAAAATGCAGCAAGTTTTTTCTTCGTATAGATTATAAATTTTCAATGCCTTTAAGATCTCGGCGAACAAATACTTTGAGAACTTCGCGAGTATTACTAGAGTCAGACTTTGCGACAACAAAGTATGCGATGCCCGAAATCAGCAGGAAAGTCAAACACAAGGCCAAAATCAGGATTTGAAAACTAAAATCTGAGGCATGGGATTCGTCGAAAAAAACGGGTTGTATTGGAGCATTGACAGTTACTGTGGAAGTAGCTGAGGCTGTTTCTTGATGACA
This sequence comes from Macrostomum lignano, assembly GCA_002269645.1. Lineage (NCBI taxonomy): Eukaryota > Metazoa > Platyhelminthes > Macrostomidae > Macrostomum > Macrostomum lignano. The sequence goes on along the minus strand of NIVC01002252.1, from coordinate 60,987 downwards.
GCTTTTCAGACGAATAAGATTCTCAAGCTCCATATCCCTGCACTTCACTGAGCTTGGCACGGAGCGCGCAGTCTCCGGGAAGCTCAGCAGCGACAGCATCGGGCTGCTGCAGTTAACGAGCTCGACAACCGCTGTTTCTGACTCGGTCACACTCAGCGACACGCATGGTCCCGCCACTTTGTCCGATAGTCTGAAGAAAAATTATTAATACTCTTTCTGTCATTCTTTCATTTTTAAGAACAAAATAAAGATAAAGTAAAAGTTTACAGAAAGTCCTTGAAATCTGTCACAGGCTGTAGCAGCAGGCAGCCGCTGTCACTCTTGACTAAGGACAGCATTGTGGCAGCGGATGCGTTCAGAAACATCCCGAGACGGACCGGCTGGCCCAGGCTCAGGGGCCTTCTGTAGGGAAACTCCTGCAGCTTTTCGCTGTCTGAAATGATGAAAACAGTATTATTGAATTTCGAAATCATAGCCTATATTTTAATCTAAGACGATGCTCACTCACTGGCAGCAATGAAGTCGCTGATCTCAACCATGCTGGAGAAGCTGGCCAGCTGAGCATCGCCTTCAATGCTGGACATTGCGGCTGAAGCATTCTGCTTTGCTGAGCTCACGGCGTAGCATTTTCTATTGAAGCTGAGCATTTCCCGGCTGCAGAACCCGGGAAGTGGCAGGACAATCCTCAGGTTTGACATGCTTCTATTCTGGTATCTCGTATCCCAGTTTGTCTCCACATTGAACTGATTGCTGGAAAGAAAATTTTCATTAGAATCGATATCATCCTAAGGCACCAAGCAAGACATTATTTTGTTTGTATGACGTGTTTAGTGGCTCACTTTTATTACACGCGTTTTAAGCAAAATGAAAGCAAAGCTCTATATTTAGCATGTGCTATTCCGTTTATCTATATAGGTATGACCTGCTACATGCAAACACTGTATGACGTCAGCAAAATAAAACTTGCCCCTTTGCCAACGGAAATACTCGAAACATTCCAGGCGACACAGCCGCCCATCCTCTTGAACCTGGCGAGTAGTGAATGTTTAAACTGACAGGGTTTTTCCCAGAACCAGCTGGTCGCCCTTCCAGCACGAGTTGAAGATCCCTCCTTCGGGAGTCCGCTTTGACGGCCCACTTACAGGTCCTGTGCTTTATCAAACTTCGCTCAGACTCATCTGTCAGTTGCGGAATGATGAGCTCGTCTCTGTGGTAGAAATCGTCGAGTCGCAGACTCAGCGTCAGTCCGCTCACACAATAGTGATTTGCGGCATGGTGTCTGAAATTCGGCACAATAAGGTTTGACGTCCAATCGGATGCAATATTTTAAAAAAAAGTATTTTGTTCGGTTCTTACTTTGAAACCAATAACAACAAGATGAAGACTTTCACATGCAGAAGCGCAAAAGAAAGTTTGAAAATTCCATTGTTCAACTTATCAGACATTGCAAAACTATTCAAGCTATGAAGCTATACTAAGACTAGAAACGTAATTGAATCGAATTAATTTTAGTAATTTTTTATTTGGTACTAACTTTTAACCATTAAATTTCTTTCTAAATCAAGTACATGTATCAGTATGTGGCTTTCCTGCAATTTATACAAAAATTCTACCCTTCAGTCTCAATTTCAGCAAAATGCGTACTTCTAGGCTGCAAATTTCTGAGCGGAAGGGATAAGAGTAAAGCGAAAATACAAGTAAAAACCCATGTGAGTATAGTAACAACCTACAAAGCGACTTTCATGTACAGGGAATACAAATTGTTTTTGTACGGCTAGTATGAAGGTAACGACATGCGCTTGCAAATCTAAAAATTCTTAAAATAGCTCGTAGAATATGATTAATGTTACATCTACATAAGCAATCAAGAATTCGGTTGATCGCTAGAAACTGCATAGCATGAATCATGAATCAGTCCGCTTGGGATACCAGTATTAGTAACCTGTTCAGCTAGACTATGACATACTGCCTGGCTTATGATCCTTGGAGCACATAGCTATTTCCCAGAATCTCATTGCAGGGCCTCTGCTACTGGAAGTACAAAAATCAATATTATAAGCCTACTACGAGTAGTAAGTCTACTCTTAACGAAAAACCCGACCGCAACCAAAGACCAGATCTATCAATTCACCATTTCAGAGGTACATAGGGCCTACATATATAAAGAATTGCACTTGTTCTTCGAAAACTTCTTTAAACTGTTAGCTAGCATCAGAAAACAAACAGGTTGACTGAATTTTGACTCGGAAAAATATATACAGGGTGGGCGGAAAGTAACTCCCTATTTTAAATTACTTATAAATTGTATATAATTTGTTACTGCATTGTCATATTTTTATGATTAATTCTCTCAAAGGGTATAATTTGATTGATAGTTTTGTTTTTTATTTCAGATAAAACTGTAACATGGCTCAGCAGTTAACACTTCAGGAGCGCTGGATGCTCGCTTTCCGGGGCGTTGGTTGGGACGTCGTGGTCCATATGAATGGCCATCCAGGAGCCCGGATTTGACACCCTGCGACTTTTTTCTTTGGGGTTGGGTAAAGGAAGAAGTCTACCGCTCGAAACCAACGACACTCGAAGAACTGGAGGATCGAATTAGGGGAGTCATGTCCACCATCCCAGCGGAGTTTCTGAGAAAGTCAGTGGATGCCATTCCTGAACGTTTGCAGCAGCTGGTGGAAAGATCTGGGGCACATATTGAATTTTAGAGATAACTTACCATTTATGCCTACCTTTTATGATTAATTTTTTGAGAATAAAAAAATATAATGTACATTGTTTTATTAATCAAAATAGGGAGTTACTCAAAATCAAGTTTAATTACTGTTAAAGAAGCAAAGTTTGAACTGGAATAGCACCAGAGGAAGGGCCGCTTCAATAAGTCGCTTAAAAAAAGTAAAATTCTATAGCCACAAAAAATTCTAATTTTTACTTTTCACTTTTTACTACTCTAAAAACGATAAGAATCAGAGCTATTAAGTAGTGCACAAAGTGATAAATCAGTACTGGACAGTATTAAGCATCAGAATTACCGACTTGTGGCCAAGTCAGATTCGGTTTGAAGTGTTTAATTATGACTCGCATGGCTGAATATTTGACACTGGTGCACTCGGCAAGCAACAATGTCAAAATCTATCCCACAGCCTCTCGAGTTCTTACTGGAATACTCTACTGACTCAAGTAGTATTTTCAGTCTGATTGACCTTCATTCAGTAATCCCTGTAAAGGAGCCAGCAGCACCTGCGTGTAGGCACCTTCGTGACCCAACTGCTCATTTTCGTAGCTTCCTGACTGCTCAGTTATTGGGTAGTCGTATTCACTGCTGCCACGTGAGTCACTTTGCACTGCGAAGTTGTTCCGTATTCGCATTGGGACGGCCTGACCTGCATTGTGCTGACTTGGACATTGTCCAGCGTGACCTCTCCGTGGCTGAAAATACATCCGTTCCCGAAGTATCAATTAAAAATTACCATGTCATTGTCGAAGCACTAAGAACACATACTAGGGAAATTGAACTATACATGGGTTATGTTTGAGCATAGTACAAAAATGGTACGAATGGTGACGTGGAACCCTTAGGGGCAGACTTAAAATTGAATTTCATGCTTCTATATGACTCACCGAATTTCTCTCGCAAGTAAAAAGTATATCAAATTTGTGGTATATTGCAGACAGAAGAAAGCCCACAACTAGTGAAGCCAGTACAGAAGCCAATAGAAGCGAGAAAAACATTGTCAAGCGATCGTCGCTATGAGCTGCAAATCGTCAACGAAGTATTGTGTCCCACGAGTGTATTACATTTAAGTCATGATAACATATTCTAATTATTTCCGGTTGAGAATTTCCTGTTTCAATCTAAGACGACTCTGTTAAAAGAACCAGACATTCCATTTTTTAAATCCTACCGGTATGAAGGCTGGCTATTAACAGAGCTAAGAAAGTCTTTATTAGAATCTTGTCAAATGCTGCTCATCTGTTAATGAAGATGACTGTAGATTAGTAACCACAAACATCTGCTCACCGTCTTTACCAACGGGCTGTTGGGTTAAAGATTTGCACTGCAGAGACTTAAAGACAGTCAATCCAGCATAAGTTTGGTAACTGGAGCAGCAGACATTCACAGATGAGCGGCTCCATCTCAGTTTCAGTAAACCGTACCATTCAGTCTTGCTGATATTGCTAAGCTTTGACGATGCCTCATCTGCAACTGAGCAGTTGATGCTGTGCACAGGAAGTAGTAGGTTTTGGTTTTTATTTTGATAAACTGCACGCACGTGAACTTCAGAATGGCTGTTAAAGACGTAGGCTAACGCGAGTTCAAGCGTTGACCTGCTGGCTTTGCCTTGAGGTTTTTCCAATGACAAGAAAGATTCGGCTTTTGATTTTTTCGATTCAAATTGAACAGAAACGTTAAAAACTTTAAATGACTCACAAAAAACAGCTGGTGCACTGCTCAGACTGCTTTCTGAGTCACTGTGCTCAACTCCAGACTGATTGACGCTGCACAAAACCTGCCAATTCTGACGGGTCATCGCCTCGAATACCCGAAGCTCGTGAGTGCTGTTGAACTCACCCTGCTGTAACCGAAATTGGTGCAAAGGTGAAGACAGCTGACATATTCTAGACCTGAATGAAGTTTGTTCATTAAGAATTTACCAAAGGTGATTTTCACTCACTTGCACTTTCTGAAGCGGTGTGCTGACTGCAGCATCACCATTCAGTTTCAGCCAGCAGCTGTGGCTCACATTCCAGATGCTGCAGCGCTTAGAGATCACCTGAACCAGCTTGATCTGCCCCACCAGCCAGAATTTCTCCGGTCCCAAGTCCACGGCTGTCTCGCAGGGCTCTGAAAGATGAAGCACAGACTGATGAAGCATACTTATGTTCCGGCTTGTTAGGGCAGTCAAGAGGACTTTAAGGGCCAATGAGGACTACACGGCGCATGCTAGGTTGCCAAAGATGTCAGCGAATAAAGAAAAAATCCTCTTAAAGTTATTCTTCTTTTTTGATTTATTATCATAGTTCCCCAAAATTCTTTTAAATATTCATACCACTGATTTCTGAAATGCTTTGATACCAAGTAGCCTCCTTCCTTTCTGATCCAGCAGTTCCTTTGCACATGATGATGGAATTTTGATCAGCCATGGATACATTAAAACCGAACTCTGAGCGAACTCTGACGAGTGTTCTGTTCCAGCTGTCGATGGTTTTTGACTCGCTCTGAAATTGAAAATCAAGAAGGAAAGTTCATTTCATGGAACGCGCAGGCAATGCATTCGCAATTATCAGGAAATTACAGTGCTCAGAGCAGTGAGGTTTCGACTTCGCTGCGACCCCGGCCTCCCGATGAAGCAGCGGTGCTGAGCCTCAGGCAAAGAATCTGAGAACACGCTGAGCTTTGCCAGCTGCCCAGCAACCAGGACTGGCAAAGCTGAGATGTGCAGAGCTTTGACTGAAACTAAAAATAAATATTTTTAACATGGCGTTAAATAAAAAGCTTAAAACTTAATCTGAGACTGTCGAGGGTACACCTGAGTCTGCGATCCATCAGCGTCTCCATCCATCCCTAAACTAAACTCCAGTTGCAATATGATCTGCAGTTCAATCACCGCTGCGAAAACAAAGAAAAGCAAAAGAAGAGCACCTTCCCACAACAGCAGCTTCTTGAGCAGAACAGCGCCTTGAGAAGTGCTCAAGCCGCACTGCAGCAGCTTTCCGTGGTCATCAGGAAGAGCTCCAAACTCGAGCTTGTGAGTCCGAATCCCACTTTCATCAGCTCGAGACGAGCCAACCTAAAGCCAGTTGAGTACTTCCTCAGCCTACTGAATGCACAATCGAATGCATGCTTGAAAACCAAGGTCCTTGATGGCCCGCTCACCAGCGTTGCGCTGACAATTCTTCCAGAAGAATCGGAAAGCCAGCAGGCGGCATTGCCGAAGCTGCAGCTATCTACAAAGAGGTTGATCCAAGAAATCGAATGTTGAGCGTCTTCGCTGACGAAGAGGCCGAGCCGATGGAAGAGAAGGTTACTGAACAGGTTCATGTTGATGCACATCAATGCATGGCGGCCTGGAAATATTTATTGTCAATAGAAAACAGACTAAATGAGATCAGCAAAGTGAAATTAGCAAACTTTCCTGAGATATTTATGGCCTGCCAAGCAAGCGAACTCTCGCTGAGTAGCCGGATAAACGTTGTCAAAACCTGAAGTGCAACATGATCTGCTTGAGGCGGCAATAAAATCAAACATTTGCTGCACCCGCATTACCGCTTCGCCATGTCCGACCTGCCTCCAGCGGTCGCTGCTGCCGAAGGCCTCCCAGCTGGCGCGGCACGGATCCTCCAGCTGCAGCTCCAGCGGGAGGCTCGAGGCTCCGACCGCTGACACGGGCGAGCCGACCGGAGCTGCTGCGAGCCACTGGCCATCTGCAACACGAGTGCTTGGCTGCTAGCTGGTCTCACACTGTCTCAGAGTGCTAATTAGATGCTAGCTGGTCTCACACTGTCTCAGAGTGCTAATTAGATGCTAGCTGGTCTCACACTGTGTCAGAGTGCTAATTAGATGCTAGCTGGTCTCACACTGTCTCAGAGTGCTAATTAGATGCTAGCTGGTCTCACACTGTCTCAGAGTGCTAATTAGATGCTAGCTGGTCTCACACTGTCTCACACACTGTATCCCAGACTCCCTCTGCCTCATCATGCATCATGAGAATGAGTCGGTCAACATCACTCACCCCAGTCTCGCACGCTCACCGCCTCCAGCATCATCGGCTGCCTCAGCTGCATCACAAGCCACCGAGGCCCGGACCGCACAGCAGCAGGGAATCGGTTTGTCTCTGACTGCCGACTCTCCCACCAACGGCAGTGCGCACCGCTGGGTTGCCAGGTGCGCAGAACGTCAGCCCTGCTCAGCTGCACTGTCACTGGAAATGTATCGCTAAATATTTGCAGCCTTATTGCTTTGCTACATGTAGGCTTGAGCTGCTCCTAAAGAGCCACTGACTCACCCGTGCGATTCACAGCGGAGCAGTTCAATGATTCAGCAACTCGCATGCTCAGCAGCAGAGGCAGCAGATGCCAAAGTGAATTTTTCATTATTCTTCTAATAAGAATCTGTATTGTTACAACTCTGTTTCTGGTTTTCCGGTTGAAGATTGACAATCGGAGACTTTGGTCAGCTTGTTTTATATTCAGTGGTATATAAATTGTTGCGTTGCATGCGGCAATCAGCATAAAAGGCCATCATATCTGATTGCATGCAGTGAACTGCACTAGCATTCCCTCTATCTGGTGTTTGGTGCTTTAAATGCTGATTTTGCCATGAGGCAAATCTCTCTACCTTTCTAACTCTGTTGCCTGGTAGAAATTCTCTACCTAAACTGGCCATCGTAGCACCAGAGTGACGTTAGACGGTGGTTGTTTTCCCTTTATTGATATGAAAGTTTTATGAAAATTAGATTATTGTCGAACTTTCAAATGAGGAACAACTCAATTTAAATTTTAAAAAGCTGTAACGAAATCAGATGTTATTGGGACTTGTCTTCACGCTTTTTTGAGGATATGCTTATATCTCCAGTGGGTTTTGATCCTCAGTTTGGGACTGTCTTTTGTTAATCTGTTTAGTAAAACTTTTTTGACCAACGTCTTACTAGATTTTACAAGGGTTTATGGAGAATCGCACACGGAGAATAATGGGTCGGAGGCCATTTTAAAATGTCAAACTGAGCTGAACTTGAGCCAAATTTGATGAAACTAACTATACAGACAATATGCGTGCCTAACTTGTGATAAAAAAGATTCCATTTTAAAATCTAGCACTTTATGTGGGATATCCTTTAGCTCAATGTTGTGGATTGCAATCTGAAAGTCTGTTTACTTAGCGAATTACCGGTAACTTTGCTTGTGACACTTTGATTTCGCGTAAAATGCTCTCGCTCTCGCCGGGCTCGTTTGGCCCGATTTTTCGCCCCCCCTTCTGCGGCCCGGTTTGCTAACGTGTATACAAGTAGATATCAGCTTTTTCTCGACAGTTCATTCGGAAGAAGCATCGAGGCAGGAAGAGCTGTGAGTTTCCGGTTGAACGCTTTGGTGAGAGATGCTGCATTCTTGTCGAAGTTATAAATTTGATGAGAATCGTGTGGCGCTTTCGGCCAGTCCGATATGCTGAAAATAAATTTTTGATGACCTAAATACATGTACGCTCGATCAGATTTGTGCAAAATTACGCTCGTATATTTATTAATTGCAAACTGCCGATTTCACTAGAACCTTTCCATTGCTTACTACTGTTTTTATTGTAGCGTCAGTCGCGCCTGGTGAGCCAGAGATACGCCCAAGCTTTCAGATCTGGCTTTCTATCCTAGAGTATCTCAGATATCTGTCGTGTTTTGAATCGCGATTTCATGCATTGAGATGAGTTGCTCTATGATAGGAGAATCAGATATTTGGGTGTTATTATTTCTTAGGTTTAAATCACGTGAATAGATGGATGGTGTTCACAGACACTGTATTGCAAATTATCAGAGAAAATACATGTACAGACTAGTGGATCAAATCAGCATTAAATAACCATATCGAGCTGCAATACACACAGAGCTCATATGCAAGCTTACTACTGAATATATAATAGCGTGGATAAACCCTGCATGCACCAAGGTCACCAGTAAAGTTAAAAGAAGACTCAAGTTTCACTTCCAGGCTGTACACCTAACTCTTAATCAGTAGTTTGAGGCGTGATGGAAGTAACGGCCCCTGTTGGTAGGCCCAATGAGTCGCATTTTTGCAGGTCTCCAGTTTCTCATTGGGTTGGGTAGTCGTATTCGCTGCTGCCAGCGGACACTCCGTCGCCGTGAATTGCGAATTCGTTCAGCAGAGTTGGCATCTGGAAGGTCTCGACAGCATCGCGCTGGGATGCTACCTGTAGTAGCATGAATGTGCACAGTTGAGAAATTACGTAGGCAAGCCAAATAAAGTCCATCAATTTCATGCTACAGCATGAATCCAAAATCTTTATGATCTCCAATATCAAAAGATTGCTATTATATACGAAGTAAATAGGGTTGTACTGATTGGTGAATAGTTATGTCTTGATTTAATGGAATACTCGTAATAAAATGTCGGTCTCAAATAAATAAAGACCATCCCGTTTTGAATCTAAAATTCGGCCTTGAGAGCTAGGGGAATTTACAAGTATAACAAATTAATTGCTTGGCCTACAAATTTAAAGCATTTCAATCAGCACTAAAACAGCAGACTGACACATTGATGTCTAACACGTGAATCACAGATTTTCAAAAGCCACACACACACACACACACACACACACACACACACACACACACACACACCCACATCAATAAACCTATTAGTTTTAGCCAGTTAACTGTTTCACTTTCAATACGCTCGTAGCGAAGTTCCAGTAGATAGCAATAAATTTAGTTTTTACTGTTAAAAACGCATTGCAGAATAAAGCAGGTAACATAAGCCAGTTTTCATCCGAATTTGCAATTGAAGTTCGCTTTTCAATGACATTGTCAATTTTGCGAGCCCTTAAAGTTATTAATGGAATGGCTTGCAGTTTTTGCAAAGTAGAACTTCAGTTGTAAGCAGCTTGTGCAGTACTTTTACCATCATTGCAACATGCCCATAAAGTTGATGGCTACTGGTACGACCGTATGATAGCATATTTGATTGTACGCTTGAGTGCGTCGCATTGGCAACATAACCATTCCGAGATAAGTTACATAATCCTTGGATGCACCATGCCCAATGATAGGCCCCTGAGACTGTTTTGGAGACTGTGCTGTGCTCACTTACCCAGGTTTTGCTGCTAAGCTCGTCATCATTCGACTCATCACATGGCGAGGACGTCCTTCTCACTCTGGAGAATCTGACAGCCAGCTTGCAGCCCAGACCGATGGCGGAGGCTGCGACTGCGAGCAGAAATATGTTGACGAATATTCGCTTGGCGTTCGCGGACGATTTCGCTGTGCGATTGAAATGAGGCCATTGATTTTAGTGCTATCTTTAAGGTAAAATCAGATCTGCAGCTATTTGGTCAGCACTCACTTCCAGTTGAGAAATTGGCTTCAACATCCGGGTATGGGAGGCCTGACTGACTGACGCTGCACCTGACCAGCCAGTCCCGGCTTTCCTGACCTCCAGGCAGCCGAGCCCAGTGAGAGCTGCTAAAGCCGGTCTGCTGCAGTTTGCATTGGCGAGTTTCTGTAATCATCAATTAATTGCTAATAGGCATTGCGATTCCTCTGAACTTACCTGTGCGCTGCTCATTTTTGACGAATTACTGGCGGCTGCACCTCCACCGATTTAAGTTAGCCAGCAACTGTGGCTGACATTCCATACGCTGCACTGCTGTGACGTCACTCTGACTGTGAGCCATCGATGGTGGATGCTGATCAGGTGGATGACCGTCAAGCAGGGCTCTGTAACGATTGCCATTTTGCTTGGATTAAAATTGACTTGAAAAATCGTCGCCAGGGGTTAGCGAAACGGGCGGCAACGCCTCCTCGCTGTTTCCGAACGCACGGAGCCCCCGGCAGCTAAGTCAAGTAAGTCAAAGACTTAAAGAATTAAAAAGCAGCAGTTTTTTAAAGGTTTGGAGCTCGAATCTTATGCAGACAGACGGGGAATCATAGGGTACCAAAATTAGACAGCTGAATTGAAAACAAAAATGTAAGCATCCAGTTATTAAGAGTCCTCGCAGTAAGAGACCGTCGGGCCACGTCGGGCCACCGTCGGGACAACTGGCGGGCCACGTGATCCGGGCCGAGGGCTACTGGCCCCAACCGATTCAGGACGTCCTGCTGCTCACCTTGCAGGACCCGTTCAGGCGGGGTCAGGCCCGAACCCGTCGATACGTGGACTGCCTGCTGTGCGATGCTAGAGCGCCCGACACTGCCAACGGAGCGGACTTCGTGTGGCCTTTGCTTGCGGGGCCGCGTATTTTTTGTTATTGTTGATAGTTATGAAATATTTTTCTAAAAAAGCTTACCACTTATTGCTGATAGAAAATAGCGCAAATTGGTCTGCACTGGAACAATTTCCCTCACTTGGTCTGTAAACCTGCCCTCGCATTTTAATGTGCCGTTCAGCATCGCGGCGCTGACCTGGAATCTGAACTGAGACGCCACCGCCACCAGGGTCTGATTGTTGTGATTTTTTGCGACAGCTGTTTCTAGCTGGAAGTCGTTTAAATGTCAGCAGTAATTAAACAGTCAGCAGCAATTAACAGTCAGCAGTAATTAACAGTCAGCAGTAATTAACAGTCAGCAGTAAAACTGTCAGCAGTAATTAACAGTCAGCAGTAATTAACAGTCAGCAGTAATTAACAGTCAGCAGCAATTAACAGTCAGCAGTAATTAACAGTCAGCAGTAATTAACAGTCAGCAGTAATTAACAGTCAGCAGTAAAACTGTCAGCAGTAATTAACAGTCAGCAGTAATTAACAGTCAGCAATAATTAACAGTCAGCAGTAATTAACAGTCAGCAGTAAAACTGTCAGCAGTAATTAACAGTCAGCAGTAATTAACAGTCAGCAGTAATTAACAGTCAGCAGCAATTAACAGTCAGCAGTAATTAACAGTCAGCAGTAATTAACAGTCAGCAGTAATTAACAGTCAGCAGTAATTAACAGTCAGCAGTAATTAACAGTCAGCAGTAATTAACAGTCAGCAGTAATTAACAGTCAGCAGTAATTAACAGTCAGCAGCAATTAACAGTCAGCAGTAATTAACAGTCAGCAGTAATTAACAGTCAGCAGTAATTAACAGTCAGCAGTAATTAACAGTCAGCAGTAATTAACAGTCAGCAGTAATTAACAGTCAGCAGTAATTAACAGTCAGCAGCAATTAACAGTCAGCAGTAATTAACAGTCAGCAGTAATTAACAGTCAGCAGTAAAACTGTCAGCAGTAATTAACAGTCAGCAGTAATTAACAGTCAGCAGTAATTAACAGTCAGCAGTAAAACTGTCAGCAGTAATTAACAGTCAGCAGTAATTAACAGTCAGCAGCAATTAACAGTCAGCAGTAATTAACAGTCAGCAGTAATTAACAGTCAGCAGTAATTAACAGTCAGCAGTAATTAACAGTCAGCAGTAATTAACAGTCAGCAGTAATTAACAGTCAGCAGTAATTAACAGTCAGCAGTAATTAACAGTCAGCAGCAATTAACAGTCAGCAGTAAAACTGTCAGCAGTAATTAACAGTCAGCAGTAATTAACAGTCAGCAGTAATTAACAGTCAGCAGCAATTAACAGTCAGCAGTAATTAACAGTCAGCAGTAATTAACAGTCAGCAGTAATTAACAGTCAGCAGTAATTAACAGTCAGCAGTAATTAACAGTCAGCAGTAATTAACAGTCAGCAGTAATTAACAGTCAGCAGCAATTAACAGTCAGCAGTAATTAACAGTCAGCAGTAATTAACAGTCAGCAGTAAAACTGTCAGCAGTAATTAACAGTCAGCAGTAATTAACAGTCAGCAGTAATTAACAGTCAGCAGTAAAACTGTCAGCAGTAATTAACAGTCAGCAGTAATTAACAGTCAGCAGTAATTAACAGTCAGCAGTAATTAACAGTCAGCAGTAATTAACAGTCAGCAGTAATTAACAGTCAGCAGTAATTAACAGTCAGCAGTAATTAACAGTCAGCAGCAATTAACAGTCAGCAGTAAAACTGTCAGCAGTAATTAACAGTCAGCAGTAATTAACAGTCAGCAGTAATTAACAGTCAGCAGTAATTAACAGTCAGCAGCAATTAACAGTCAGCAGTAATTAACAGTCAGCAGTAATTAACAGTCAGCAGTAAAACTGTCAGCAGTAATTAACAGTCAGCAGTAAAACTGTCAGCAGTAATTAACAGTCAGCAGTAATTAACAGTCAGCAGTAATTAACAGTCAGCAATAATTAACAGTCAGCAGCAATTAACAGTCAGCAGTAAAACTGTCAGCAGTAATTAACAGTCAGCAGTAATTAACAGTCAGCAGCAATTAACAGTCAGCAGTAATTAACAGTCAGCAGTAAAACTGTCAGCAGTAATTAACAGTCAGCAGTAATTAACAGTCAGCAGCAATTAACAGTCAGCAGTAATTAACAGTCAGCAGTAATTAACAGTCAGCAGTAATTAACAGTCAGCAGTAATTAACAGTCAGCAGTAATTAACAGTCAGCAGTAATTAACAGTCAGCAGTAATTAACAGTCAGCAGTAATTAACAGTCAGCAGCAATTAACAGTCAGCAGTAATTAACAGTCAGCAGTAATTAACAGTCAGCAGTAATTAACAGTCAGCAGTAATTAACAGTCAGCAGTAATTAACAGTCAGCAATAATTAACAGTCAGCAGTAATTAACAGTCAGCAGTAATTAACAGTCAGCAGTAATTAACAGTCAGCAGTAATTAACAGTCAGCAGTAATTAACAGTCAGCAGTAATTAACAGTCAGCAGTAATTAACAGTCAGCAGTAATTAACAGTCAGCAATAATTAACAGTCAGCAGTAATTAACAGTCAGCAGTAATTAACAGTCAGCAGTAATTAACAGTCAGCAGTAATTAACAGTCAGCAGTAATTAACAGTCAGCAGTAATTAACAGTCAGCAGTAATTAACAGTCAGCAGTAATTAACAGTCAGCAGTAATTAACAGTCAGCAGCAATTAACAGTCAGCAGTAATTAACAGTCAGCAGTAATTAACAGTCAGCAGTAATTAACAGTCAGCAGTAATTAACAGTCAGCAGTAATTAACAGTCAGCAATAATTAACAGTCAGCAGTAATTAACAGTCAGCAGTAATTAACAGTCAGCAGTAATTAACAGTCAGCAGTAATTAACAGTCAGCAGTAATTAACAGTCAGCAGTAATTAACAGTCAGCAGTAATTAACAGTCAGCAGTAATTAACAGTCAGCAATAATTAACAGTCAGCAGTAATTAACAGTCAGCAGTAATTAACAGTCAGCAGTAATTAACAGTCAGCAGTAATTAACAGTCAGCAGCAATTAACAGTCAGCAGCAAAACTGTAAGTCACAGCTGATCTCATAGGGATGATCTGCAGAAAGTCATGAGTTCATCTCACATTCGTGCGGTTTTCATCCAGACGCCACTCAGAGCTGGCAGAAATGATGCTGCAGCTGTGATGCAGTGCTGGGTAAGCCGGAGCTGATGTGACATTCACAGTGACGCTGCTGCCGCTGACCCACACGGGTGACACCGATACTGACAGGCTGGCAGGGGGAACTGAAACATAAACATGTTGAAGTAATTGCAACATAACTTCCTCAACAGAAACCCATCCCTGATTAAAACGCTCTCACATAAAACCCCAATAGTCTGCTCAATGCGCTCAGCAGGTCGGTCTGTCAGAAAGCAGCTGAGCGTCGCATCGTGCATTGCCGAGGTGGCATTGAGTTTGAACACTGCGGGCTGTGCCTGGCTGTTCAGCTGCCGTGATGGAGAGTTTTTGAGGTAATTTAGCAAGTGTACACAATTCAAGTTCTACTTAAAACGATTGGCGCACCTGTCTCAGGTGCTGAGTTGACCCGTTGCTGTAGTTCAAAAGGCAGCCAAGTGAGCCGTCAAGACTGCAGCTCGAAACTAAGAGGCAGGCCAAGCTCCCAGCTTTCATGGCTTGCAGATTTTTAAACGGACATTGCGTGCTGTTCATCACGGTGAGGTTCAGTGGACCGGCAGGTCCTAAAAATAAAGTGACGTCTTGCGACTCAATTATCACAAAATTTAACCCATCAATTAGAAGTAGGTATTCTATTAATATTTTAATTAAAGACCTGACAGTTTCATGGCACTCCAACTTAGCGGAGCATTCGTCCGGGTCTTGATCAGTATGTACCGAACTGTGCTCTGAAGCAGAAAAATACCCTTTCTTGCTTTTATTAAAATACTCGATCCCGCAAAGGTACACTACGGGTTCGAGGTAAACATTGCTACCTTATTGTAAGCTCTTCCAAGGTGCCTCCAGCGGTCATTGCTGCCGAAGGCCTCCCAGCTGGCGCGGCACGGATCCTCCAGCTGCAGCTCCAGCGGGAGGCTCGAGGCTCCGACCGCTGACACGGGCGAGCCGACCGGAGCTGCTGCGAGCCACTGGCCATCTGCAACACGAGTGTTTGGCTGCTAGCTGGTCTCACACTGTCTCAGAGTGCTAATTAGATGCTAGCTGGTCTCATACTGTCTCAGAGTGCTAATTAGATGCTAGCTGGTCTCTCACTGTCTCAGAGTGTTCATTAGATGCTAGCTGGTCTCACACTGTCTCAGAGTGCTAATTAGATGCTAGCTGGTCTCACACTGTCTCAGAGTGCTAATTAGATGCTAGCTTGTCTCACACTGTCTCAGAGTGCTAATTAGATGCTAGCTGGTCTCACACTGTCTCAGAGTGCTGATTAGATGCTAGCTGGTCTCACACTGTCTCAGAGTGCTAATTAGATGCTAGCTGGTCTCACACTGTCTCAGAGTGCTAATTAGATGCTAGCTGGTCTCACACTGTCTCAGAGTGCTAATTAGATGCTAGCTGGTCTCACACTGTCTCAGAGTGCTAATTAGATGCTAGCTGGTCTCACACTGTCTCAGAGTGCTAATTAGATGCTAGCTGGTCTCACACTGTCTCAGAGTGCTAATTAGATGCTAGCTGGTCTCACACTGTCTCAGAGTGCTAATTAGATGCTAGCTGGTCTCACACTGTCTCAGAGTGCCAATTAGATGCTAGCTGGTCTCACACTGTCTCAGAGTGCTAATTAGATGCTAGCTGGTCTCACACTGTCTCAGAGTGCTAATTAGATGCTAGCTGGTCTCACACTGTCTCAGAGTGCTAATTAGATGCTAGCTGGTCTCACACTGTCTCAGAGTGCTAATTGGCAGCTAGCTGGTCTCACACTGTCTCAGAGTGCTAATTAGATGCTAGCTGGTCTCACACTGTCTCAGAGTGCTAATTAGATGCTAGCTGGTCTCACGCACTGTCTCAGAGTGCTAATTAGATGCTAATTAGATGCTAGCTGGTCTCACACTGTCTCAGAGTGCTAATTAGATGCTAGCTGGTCTCACACTGTCTCAGAGTGCTATTAGATGCTAGCTGGTCTCACACTGTCTCAGAGTGCTAATTAGATGCTAGCTGGTCTCACACTGTCTCAGAGTGCTAATTAGATGCTAATTAGATGCTAGCTGGTCTCACACTGTCTCAGAGTGCTAATTAGATGCTAGCTGGTCTCACACTGTCTCAGAGTGCTAATTAGATGCTAGCTGGTCTCACACTGTCTCAGAGTGCTAATTAGATGCTAGCTGGTCTCACACTGTCCCACACTTTGTGTCCCAGACTCCCTCTGCCTCATCATGCATCATGAGAATGAGTCGGTCAGCGTCACTCACCCCAGTCTCGTACGCTCACCGCCTCCAGCATCATCGGCTGCCTCAGCTGCATCACAAGCCACCGAGGCCCGGACCGCACAGCAGCAGGGAATCGGTTTGTCTCTGACTGCCGACTCTCCCACCAACGGCAGTGCGCACCGCTGGGTTGCCAGGTGCGCAGAACGTCAGCCCTGCTCAGCAGCACTGTGACTGAAATATTTATCGCAAAAGATTCGCTCAATTTCACTCGTATGAGGCATGAAAAAAAGTATCAAAAGGCAGTGAGTAACTCGACCGACCCCGGTGAGTTGCATCAGTGCAGACCTGAGCGTTGCATGCAAGTTTTGAGCTCAGCAGCAACAGCAGCAGAATGAATCCAAGATCGTGCTCCATCGGGTATTCGTTTTCGTTTCTTGTTGAGCAAACTGGCTTGTTGGATTATATTTTTCAGCTGTTAATAATTTTGTAATTGTAGAATCTTTTTAAGCCTTAAATTTACCTGCAGCTAGCGAAGTTCAGTGTTTCTTGTCTTCACAGATTCTCCTGTTTGTGACACAGATTGGCACAGTCCGTTAAGCAACCGTTCATTCGGAAGCAGCATCGAGGCATTAGAGACGAACTGAATCTCTGGGTGTACGCTTTGACGAGACATGTCACATTTCGGTTTTGGTCTTAAATTTGATTAGAATCGCTGTTGCGCTTTCAGAGAGTATTGGAGCCAATTGCAGGTGCGTCAGAGAAGCTTTGTATTTAATTTTGATAATACGATCTTGGAAGTTCTTTTAGGACTATTAAAATGTAGCTCTTTATCTTAAATCAAAAGTACTAATAGCAAATAATAATTTATACGAACAAGAAGTTGTTTCTAGACCCATTTACGTACATAAAGATCAGTCCAAGGACTGGGGGGTCGCCACACACACCCTCAATCACCCAGCTAATGCTGGCATCCATTTTACAGCTGGGTGAACTGAAACAATATAGAGTTAAGTGTCATGTTCAAGAACACCAGTTGTTCTAGTATAATCGGGAATCGAACCCCCGACCTTGCAGTCGTGAGTCTGAAACTCTAATCACTAGGCTACACCCCTAGGCTAACACTATAGCTGCAGAACATGAAACCAATCATATTGATGTTCTATGGGCCTGTGTGATGTTTTCTGGCATCTCAAATTTCCGGAATCAAAATTTTATGTCATAATTTCCTCTTAGCCTTCGACGACGTGGGGACCCTTGGACCGACGGAAGTTGAACTAAATGGATGAATTTCAGATCTTGCTAGGCAATTTGACAAGTTAGCCATAATACTAACAGTAGCTGAGGCCGTTCAGAGCTGGGCAGACTCTTTAATATGAAATATTGAGGAGAGAATTATTCAGTACCGGGTCTCTCTAGCAAATCGCTAACAGTGAGGTTAACTTTAAAACTGAAATGAACAGCGAAATGATGCGAAACTTTTGAACTGGAATTCACGAGACACTGGAGACAATTAAAGAGTAGAGAACTCTGCAAAGTCACTTTTACTAAAGCTTCAAATGGTACTACTCAACTGCATAAAGGTACAATATTTTCTAGAAATTTACAATCCAGAATTCTGGGGCAACCTAGCTGTTAAAAACCATAAACTGGTCTGCGAAACAATGACAACTGCGAGTCAAAACATCCTCTCCCATACGAGAATAAGACCTGCCCAAAGTGCCATGTGGTGGGAGAAAGTGAAGTTCACTCCCTGTTTCTTAAGTGCAGTTGGAGCTTTTATATTTCCTTCCCGTGATGAGCTTAAACGGAAAATCTGAGATATAGTTTCGAATTTAAAAAACAGAGGATATTTTCTATCTAATTACTCTATAGAACAACTAGGAGTCGAAAAAATCCGGCCCCCTGAGTCACATGCGGCCTGCAAAGTCTCTCTATCAAGACATCAGGGTCCTTTGAAACATCAAAATAGCAATCCAGTCCGCACAAGGCTTGTGTCTCTTCTCAGCTCCCTTCTCTCCTCTCTTCTCTCCGCTACTCTCTCTCCTCTACTCTCTCTCCTCTACTCTCTCCTCTACTCTCTCTCCTCTACTCTCTCTCCTCTACTCTCTCTCCTCTACTCTCTCTCCTCTACTCTCTCTCCTCTCTTCTCTCTTGCATCTCCTCTCTCGCCGCAGTCATGCGCTAGATTCTCTATCTGGTCCTTCTTATAATGGAAATCCCAAAAATACATCAAAGGCATGACGCAGGCCAGAATGCAACTGCGGTGAGGCTTCATATCGGTACCGAAAAGAATCTCGAATAATTTGTTTGCGCATATGAGATTCTATTTAAGTTCTGAATTGCGCCAAAAACGTTACGCACAAGCTTTTTTCTAATTTCTTATTTCGCTGTGTATGTAAGGTTGCCTGAAATAATATCGTAAAAAATAAAACTCAAAACACTGGGTGTGTCGCATTTAATAATTATAATATTAGTAACACAAATAGCTACCAATAAAAGTGATGAAGCAATCCCTACTTTTGTAGAATCAGAATGATTACTGAACATACTCGTAGTTCCGTTTGCAGTGCATTCCATTTAATGGTTCCTACAGAGTGTGCTCAAGAGTCTCAATCAAACCGACTGGAATAGTAGGCGTGTCGACAATTTTTTTCTGAGAACTGCCGTGGGTACCGCGGCAGAGGGTGCACCGGCCTGTAGACACACAAAGATACTTCTTCGTACACTGGGTCGATCTCCTGACTGCTGGTTGGCTGGCTTTCATTGCCGCGGCAGCTGCTTTCTGCAGGTGGTGGACCGCCTCTGCTCACTGACTGCGAGGAATCAACCTGATGATGATTGAGCTGTGGTGCCGCTCGCTGGGGGTGGAAACGATTGATTTATGTTATTCAGAGTCATTTCTTTCGAAGAATTTTAACATGATACTTTAGTAGGCCTTAGAGGCGAGAAATTTAACAGATTACTTTGATCACGCCAGCTTTTTCCTTGTCTATCTAGCAGTTCAGCCTGCTCATGATTCTGGGCTACGGAATATAAGGGCCATTTTTTTGTTACAGGCAAGGAGCTGTTTGCACCCATGGTGCACTTTAGACGACATTGTCACACAACCGGCGAGAGGCATTACTGCCCATTCCGCCGACTCCCCTGAGCTGCATGCACACAAGCGCTCAGATACGTACGCAGTCAAACGCACAGGCACTCACTCACACAGGAGTGTACAGCAGCCCTAACTTTATCTATCGTTAGGCATGTACACTTCACTGTGTTTTGGGGGTTGGCCCTGATCAGGGGCGTTACTTGCACGAGCAGAGCCAAGCCGAGATTCCAATTTAGCTCCGAATTATTGTGACTGCACTTGGAATCGAGCCTGGGCCGCTGACACATCAGAGCGCCGCACTAGACCCATGGTTTTATTCATCCATGATTGACCAATGGGCTACGGCTTCATACAATACCCGTGCTCGTACAGGCCATAGCACGCTTGAGTTAAAGCAATCGCAATTCATTTCACAAACTCAACAGAATACGAGTATCTCTACTATATTACTATTTAGAATGGGAATTGAACCTTTAAAGAAACAAAAATAAATATAGCTGTAACAAAGCAGATATTAGATGCACCGGAATTCACTGCTGGATTTTACAGTCATATGGACTTGGGCAATATTGCGGTTCAGGCTGAGGGAAGTTCTAATTAGTAGTTTGCATTTGTGCACACATAAATCTGATCAGATAAGCAGCGCCATTTACCAGGCAATCTGTGTCCACGCTAATCTAAGAAAGAGCTTCAGTTTCAGGCAAAAGCCAGAAGCAAAAGTGCTTGAGCGAATAGCCAAAACAACCCATGGTAGCTAGAATTTTCTTTTAAGTTTAAAGCTATTCTTCATCAAAACACCAGTATTCGACACTTACATGCGTGCCCTAATGTACAAACTAAATCTGTGGCTAGCCCTACCTGTGCCTGCGGCGAGGTGGCCGAACTCGAGAGGAGGGCGCGTCGTCGTCCAAATGTCGAACTTCTACTTGAAGTCGAGTTTGGCTTTGTTGATCTAGCGCGGCGAATTCTTCGAATAATCATGCAGCTCACGATGAGGCCGAGGGCAGATAAAATCAGCAAAATTATGCAACTCAATCCCCACTGATAGTAGAAAGCTGAAGACAGTGGGGTTGATAAGTAGCAGAGTAGTTACACATCGAACCCTTAGGCTCGCAACAGTTACACAACCCCAAATGTAATGAGCTAGTGTAAGTTGCAATTCCTGACAATTTTACGATTAAGGATAGTTGTTTAAGATGTCAGTGGACTGGCCAGTTTAGATGGCCTACTCGCTACCCAAGTGCTACCAAAAGTCTCACAAATGACAATAAACAGAATACTAACGAATACAAGCTGTATAAGTTCGTTAATAATATAAACGAAGCAACGTGCAGTGTAGATTAAAGTGGTAAAAAC
This sequence comes from Macrostomum lignano, assembly GCA_002269645.1. NCBI lineage: Eukaryota > Metazoa > Platyhelminthes > Macrostomidae > Macrostomum > Macrostomum lignano. The sequence continues at coordinate 40,192 of NIVC01002252.1, read as the reverse complement.
CTTTAAATCTTGACTCACTGTCATCATCGCTTGCTAACTCAGTTTCCACATCCGGGTACGTCACTCCCGACTGATTAACGCTGCATCTCACTAGCCAGTCTGTTTTCTGCTCTTGTTTCATAATATTCAACCTGTGAGTGCTGCTAAAGCCGTCTTGCTGCAATAGAAGACATCAAATATTGTTGCAGTAACTTCTGAATAATAGGAATTATTACAATAGCAAAAATCGTACAGATAGCTTAATTAGACGCTGTTTGATATCTTCTTTGGGCTTGACAAGCCAGCAGATGTGCTGAACATTCCAAATGCTGCATCTCAGTGACGTCACTTGTACAACCTGATACGAGTACTGGATGTTGTCTACATGAATGGCAGTTGTGCAAGGCTCTGAAATGAGGAGATCTTTATGGCTCTTCCAATCGGGCGTATAGGAGATTCTCTAATGCAAGCACTTACCGCTGATGCTTGAAATATCGATATCTTTCTTGACTTCTCCTTGACTCGTACTTTTATAGCTGCTACTGCATCTCACGGTGCCCCTCAGCATGGCTGACGTGACTGTGACTACAAATTCAGACTTCACTTCAGTTAGCGACATGTTGATGCTGTTCCTGATGTAAGCCTGTCTAGTCTGGAAGTTTATTTCATGGAAAAGTACATGATTGGGCAAGGTACAGCATTTTCAACAATAATATAATACTACTTACCTTACTAAAATGCTCATTCAGTTCCCAGGTGCTGCTGCCAGAGATAATTTGGCACCTGTGCTGCTGAGGAGGATAAGCTGGGCTTGAGAAAAAGTACACCTTGGCTCTGCGACCAATCACCCACACGGTTGATAACGACAGTTCAACACTTGGTGTGACTGAAAAGTGCATGTTTCGCTTTGTAATCTTCAAAGCGGACTTAAAATACATTTTTTAACTCAGGCAGACACTTCTTTCTCACCAACGATTCCAATGGTCTGCTCGATTCGAATCACTGGCCGATCAGGCAGAAGACAGGTGAGCAGTGCTCCGTGCAGCGAGAAATTGGCTGTGAACTCGAATTTAGCTTGCAGCTTTTGGCTTCGTAGCTGAAAAAGCGAATTTTGTATCAAGTCAGTGCAAGAAAAATTATTGATAGCACGCTATAAAGAAGAGTTGAGCAGACCAGTCTCGGCTCCAGAGTTGCGCCATTGCTAAGGTTAAAAAAGCATCGAATCGATCCGCTGGTACATCTTGAAACAGAGAAGCAGGCTTCATCTCCATCGTGCAAGGCGGACAGGTCTCTCAGAGGGCACAGTCTGTTGTCAGTTACTGTGAGGCTCAGCGGTAGAAAGCGACCTACAAGAAAAATTGTAACCTGCTTCTAAAGCACTTAATTCACAATAAGCTATGATTCAGTGATAACTTCATAAAATTTCAAAATCTCTCTGAGACCTGTTAATGAGACGGCCCTCCAGCTCAGTCCAGTAGTACTCAAGCTACTTAGCACAAGGAAACGAACTAGGGGCTGAAGTGTGAAATGGATGGATTTATCAATTTCATTATTATGATAAGATAATTCAAATGAAGCAGCTTACTTGATCTACTCGTTTCACCCCAATCTGCCTCCAGCGGTCGCTGCGGCCGAACGCCTCCCAGCTGGCGCGGCACGGATCCTCCAGCTGCAGCTCCAGCGGGAGGCTCGAGGCTCCGACCGCTGACACGGGCGAGCCGACCGGAGCTGCTGCGAGCCACTGGCCATCTGCAACACAAGTGCTTGGCTGCTAGCTGGTCTCACACTGTCTCAGAGTGCTAATTAGATGCTAGCTGGTCTCACACTGTCTCAGAGTGCTAATTGGCTGCTAGCTGGTCTCACACTGTCTCAGAGTGCTAATTAGATGCTAGCTGGTCTCACACTTTCTCAGAGTGCTAATTAGATGCTAGCTGGTCTCACACTGTCTCACAGTGCTAATTAGATGCTAGCTGGTCTCACACTGTCTCACAGTGCTAATTAGACGCTAGCTGGTCTCACACTGTCTCAGAGTGCTAATTAGATGCTAGCTGGTCTCACACTGTCTCACACTCTGTGTCCCAGACTCCCTCTGCCTCATCCTGCATCATGAGAATGAGTCGGTCAGCGTCACTCACCCCAGTCTCGCACGCTAACTGACTCCAGCATCATCGGCTGCCTCAGCTGCATCACAAGCCACCGAGGCCCGGACCGCACAGCAGCAGAGAATCGGTTTGTCTCTGACTGCCGACTCTCCCACCAACGGCAGTGCGCACCGCTGGGTTGCCAGGTGCGCAGAACGTCAGCCCTGCTCAGCTGCACTGTCACTGGAAAATGTAGTAGATACTGCTTACTTTCAGTCTTCCTGTTAGCTGGAGTTGATATGCATTTCAATTTCGCTTGCCTCACCGGCTTGGCGCGTGGAGGAGCAGTCTGAGTTGCCGGCGGTGAATTTTGTGTTGCAGAGCAGCAGCCACAGCAAAATTTTGTAAAAATCCTTCATTTAAAGTCGAATATTCAGGTAAAGAAAACTTTCATGGATGCTAATTTTCTAACAGAAGTTTAACGCAGTGTGCGATGGACGCAGCCTCGAGACTTGAAGATTTTATGACTGCCTGCTTTGTTTACATCAAATGCCGCCTCCCCGACGATTGCCTTGAACTGCTGCTACAGTTAATGTCCATGAAAAATGGACTGTTCTTACTAAGGCTATTTT
>NIVC01002252.1:0-32500 GCA_002269645.1 Macrostomum lignano | reverse complement strand
ATCAGTGGTCAAATCAGCTTTTGACCTCAGCCTTCACATCTCAGCAATTCCCTAAAATCTCAATCGCAATCTCAGATCTCAAATCTCAAACAAACAATTAACAAAGCTTTTACGCAATGGCCACTAGAACAGTCACTGCTCGTATTAATAAGAATCCAAGCATGAGTACGTTCACAACGATCAGTGACTAATAAATCAAGCAGAAACCACAAAATATTACTGAAAGCACTGAACAAGACACAAGCTTTACCAAAATGCACTCAACTGAGATCATCATTCATCAATCAGTTCTAAATGAGTGGCGAAAGACAGCAGACATATTGGCTGACACATGCGAAATCAGAGAATAGAGGGAATTATTAAGGTATTTCGATAGTTTTAAATTACGTAAGATGCTCAAATCTTTCAAGTTATGAGTGCCTACCAACTTACCATAACGGCAGCTGGACTTGATTATGAGCTCGAAAATAAATATTCACTCGTGATACTATGGAGTTGAATACATAATTATGGACTTTTTATGGATTGTTAATAACATTCAGGCTCAAATGAGTTGCAAATCACCTGACCATGTTATGAGTAGTTCGCACTTTATGCAAAAATTTGTACATTGGGCATGAATTTTCTTCGTGAAATAGTGCAGTGCAATGCATGTTTCTGTAACTAAAAAGTAGTTTAAGCAGTTTTACAGTTTTCTCTGTTTTTTCAAACTGGAAAACAAGTCAGCTGTATTTTAAGACTCGACAGGCCAATATAATTGATAAGATTAAATTGACAAACGCAAAAAGTAAAAATCTTTAAAAACTGCAAAATCATAAAAAACACTACTGCTTTAAGCCTGTGTATTCAGCGTGACAGGACTGCATGACACAGTAGTATCATTTCAAGGGGGCCGTAGCCCACTGGTTTAGCGTGGGCGCTCTGATGTGCCAGCGGCCCAGGCTCGATTCCAATTCCAGTCACATTAATATTTGTCGCTAAATTGGAATCTCGGCTTGGCTCTGCTCGTGCAATTAACGCCCTTGAGGGCCAACCCCCAAGGCGCAGTGAAGTGTACATGCCTAACGATAAATAAAGTCAGGGGCCGCTGTACACTCCCGTGTGAGTGTGTGCTTGTGCGTATGACTGCGTACGTATCCGCGCGCTTGTGTGCCTGCAGCTCAGGGGAGTTGGCGCAATGGGCAGCAATGCCTCTCGCCGGTTGTGTGACAATGTCGCTTCAAGTGCGCCAGGGTGCACACAGCCTTTTGCCTATAATAGAAAATGGTACAATTCTAACGTAAAAAAATGAAACCAGACGCAAAACTAACTCTAATCATCTCAAACATTAATCCTATGTTTCATTAAAATATTCATAATTCATAATGTCGTACCGTGTTCGTGTTCGCACGCGAAGGTGTATTCAGCACGCCAGTGAAGTATGAGACAGACCAGGCCTATGGGCTACGGTCTGCGATGCTTCGCGCCTGCCCCTATCTTCAGCAGGTCAAGGCTGGAGAGGGAGGTCTGCACCCGCTATTTGCCGCTGGCAGCCGCAGACCCCCCCCTCACGCTGTTTCACAAGTCGACCCAGGGTACTCGTCCCCGCGTGTGTTCAAGGCAGACCCTAGGGCTGCTGGACAGACTGGGCTCCGACGCTGGCGACCCATCCAGTGGCTTCGGCCGAACTTGGGTATGCGGGTCTGGCTTGCCAGCCTGCAGGCCGTGGTACTGCTTAACGTACCCCCTAATGCCTAAGGTGTTTGACCGTGCCGATGGGCTGGAAGGCCGGGGGTTGTCCGGTCGCTAGCGGTCCTTTTCTTTTTCTTCTTTCCTCTTTCTTTTGTGACTCAGCTCACTCCTTCCCGCTTTCAGCTATGGCGTCATCCGCCTCTTTCAACCCCGCTGAAGCCGGGGCCCCGGCAACTCCGGCCGGTGACTCTGGCACCAGCGCCGCCCCACCGGGGGCAGATGGGCTTGCCGCCGGCTCGGCCGGTGACATGCCCGCACGCGCAACCGGGCCCTCCGCTGAAGCCCGACGCACCCGCAACCAACGCCGCAACGAGCGGCGACGGCGACTACGGGGTACTGCGGGCCGGCCACCGGCGGAGGGGAAACCTAGGGAGGGCGGGCTGCTGTTGGGCCGAAAGGAACCACAGCAACCCCTGCCCCCCAGGATACAACCCCCGCTGGTGAGCCACCCAGTATACATGCTACAAGCGCGGCCGGGCCTTCGGGAACCGCCGCCACCAACTACGCCTCAAAGGTCAAGCTCCAACCGGCGGTCATCGTCTTCGGGGAAGAGCAGGACCTCACGGCCGACGGGCTCGACAGTGCCTGGCGCACCATCGATGCTGCGCTCATCGACCAGCTCCTGGCGGGCCGCCCTGTGAGCGTGGTCAAGTCTGCCAAGACCGACGGCTGCATCTTCATCTGGTGCAGCTCGGAGGAGAGCAGCCGCAATCTACGCGAGCTTCTGCCAAAGCTGAACTGGCCCAAGAAGCTCGGCAAGCTCGTCTTCGCCAGCGAGGGCGAACGACAGAAGACCCAGCGCTTTCGCGTCTGGATCCCGGCCGGCAGTGCCATTAAGTCCGGAGATCAGCTTAGGCAAATATTGCTAAAGCTGCACCCCGACCTTGAGGTCAACGGGCTCCTACACCACGCCACTTCCCGCAAGGAGAAGGGGGCTACGGTGATCCTAGGGCTCTCTGATGACTGGGCTAAGCGCTTGCCGCCTAAGTCCACAATTCATATTGGTCTGACTCAGCTGACCATCCTCCGTTGCGAGGAGCGGAAAGCTGATGAAGCCAAGAATGCCAAAGCTTCCGAAACCGGAACTGGGGCCCAGGCTCCTCCGGCAAAGAAGCCGAGGCAAACGGCCGATCCTATGCCCGGTAAGGCAGTTCGCGCTGCTGAAACCGGAAATCGCAATCGCAGACCCGCCAGGAGCACCCGGAGGTCCGGCCTGATCCAGCGCGCGCTGGACCAGGCCAAGAACCTTCGTGCGCATCGTGAGCGGGCCCGCGCTTCTCGCGCTCCACCCAACAGCCAGAAGGCCAGACTCTAAGCGGGGAGGCTCCGACCGACTGGTTCGAGTCTGTGACTCACCAGGAGGCTGGCGCCACCCGCATCGACCTGACCGACGAGGCAGAGGGGACGGGCAGTGACAGCACCGAAGCACGCAGGGGAGGCGACGGTAACGTCCACGCTGGGCTCACGTCCGCGGAGGACTCCACAGCCACCCTAACTGCTGAGGACGCTGAAACTCCCATGGAGGTCTGCGGGTCACCCACCACTGAAAAGGAGGAGGATGACCTGCTCAACGATTCCCCAACTGCGTGATAATGATCAGCAACCAGGGAATCCATTGCCTGCAGATTAATCTGCAGCACTGCGTCGCAGCCTCGGTCAACCTTATGCGTTACGCCGAGCTCGACAAGCCGGGGCTCATCCTCGTCCAGGAACCCTGGACTCTCAGAGGTAAGCCTCAAAACGCCCCTGCTGGCTACAATTGTTTTTATACTTACCCTCGCGAGGCCAACCAGCCTCCCAGAGCTTGCATCTTTGCGAGCAAAACGCTCAGTGCGTGGCTCAGATCGGACCTGTCCAACAGGGACATCTGCGTCATCCAATCCGAGGACCTTCTTCCTGGGAAGACCACCCTCATTGCCTCGGTTTACCTACCAGGCGATGCTGCGGTCGTCCCCAGAGCCCTCGCTACGCTGGTAGAGCTCTGCTCTGGTAGCTCTGGTAAAACTACGAGCTCATGGTTGCCGGCGACATCAACGCCCACCACACTCACTGGGGCAGCACTGGCATTAATCAGAGAGGCGAAGACCTCCTAGCCTACGTTGCCTCTACGACCCTCGAGTTCTGCAACTCTGGGTCCACCCCTACCTTTGACAACGGACGGTGGTCGGAGGTGATCGACGCTACGCTCGCAACGCCCAGACTCTACCAGAGTATTGGGGCGTGGCGGGTGCTTCCAGTGTCCTCACTCTCGGATCACAAGTTCATCTCCTTCAACCTAATGGCCGCGCGTAGCGCAACTCGTGTTACGTGGAGACGGAACGCCAGAAATACTGATTGGGAAACCTTCGGGCTCGCCCTGAAGGAATTCCATCGGTCTCCTGGCCAACCATTCACGATCACGTCGTGCCGAGAGGCGGATGAGTGCGCGACTGTTTTGACAGAGACGCTAACCGCCGCCTTTGAGGCGTCCTGCCCTTTAAAAGCCTATAAAGGGAAAAAATCGGCGCCGTGGTGGAATCCCGAGCTCGGCAACCTCCGTCGCAGGGCTAAGAGACTCCACCGCAGAGCAACTAAAACTAAGAGCCCTGCAGACCAACGCCTATCATGAAGCAATCCATGAGTTTAAAAGGCAGGTTAGGAATGCAAAGGCTCAAAAATGGCGACAATACTGTGAGGAGCTAGAGGGCTCACGCCCCACCTCCAGAGTTGTGAAAGCGCTCACGCTGGACAAAATGTCTAAGCTCTCCTCGGTCAAACGCACCGACGGTACGTCCACGGACAACCCAGGGGAAACGCTTGATGTAATGCTCACTGCGTTTTTCCCCAACGAGCCAGCTAACCAGACCACTCCGGATCACTCGGAGGGAGGTCACGCGCTGGCTGCCTCTATCATCACGGAGGACTGCATCGTGAGAGCGGCAAATTCCTTCAAGCCTTTCAAAGCCCCAGGACCCGACGGCATTGTACCGACCCTCCTAAGAGAGGCGGTTAAATGCCCAGGCTTCCTGCGCAAACTTTGCAGCCTTCTTCGGGCATGCATCACGCTCGCTTGGTTATGTCCCACAGGCATGGACCGAGGCAAAGGTGATCTTTATCCCTAAGCCAGGCCGCCCGGACTACCATTCTAACAAATCCTTCAGACCGATCAGCTTGACCTCCTCCCTGGTCAAGCTGATGGAGAGACTGGTGCTTTGGCGCACCTCTCAGCGAGAACCAGCACGCTTTTCGGGCGGGTCGCTCCACTGAAAGCGCGCTGCACGTCCTGGTCGATAAACTCGAGAAGGTCGTGCTTGGTAATGGCATTGCTCTGGGGATCTTCCTGGACATCATTGGCGCCTTCGATAACGTCCTCTTTGAGGCGTTCCGAAGAGCTCTTTGTGAGAGGCAAACGCACTCACATCTCACCAGTGGATCATGTACATGATCAGCCATCGCACGGCCACCGCCAGTCTGCTGGGCTACCAGAGGACGGTCCCCGTCTGCAAAGGTAGCCCGCAAGGTGGGGTGCTGTCTCCAGTTCTCTGGAATATGGTCATCGATGAGCTCCTCCGGGATGTTCGGCCTGACCCCATTCTGAAAGTTGGATATGCGGACGATGTCACCGCGGTGGCATCTGGTCCGTCCCCTGATACCCTCAGGGACCTTCTTCAGAACTTTATCTACGCCGCTGAGCAATGGGCGGACCGCTGTGGTTTAAGGCTCTCTGAGACTAAGACCGCAGCGATCATGTTCACCAGCAGGACCAAGTGGCAGATTCGGCCGCTCACGCTTTACGGAAGGGAAATCCCCTTCTGCAAGCAGACTAAATGTCTGGGTATTACCCTGGACCACAGGCTGAACTGGTCACCCCACGTTCAAACAAAAGCCAAAAAGGCCTTCACAGTCCTCGCGCAACTGCGCAGGGCTGTCGGCACCACCTGGGGGCTCACCCCCAAGCGCCTCTGGTGGATCTACACTGCAATGGTTAGGCCCGCTATCTCGTATGGCGGCCTGATCTGGGCTAGCGCCCTGCAGATAAAGACCTGTCTAGAGGCTCTCAGGAGAGCACAAGGGCGCGCATGTCGCACGATCATGAGCGCCCCTCCGTCTGCTCCTTACGATGGCCTCAACGCCTTCCTCAACATTCCTCCGCTGGACATCTTTGTCCGCAGGGAAGCGGCTAAGACTGCCCGCCGTCTAGCTGACGCTGGTATTCGAATCCAGCCCCATAGGGCCATGGCTAAGCGCAAGCTTCTGCCCCACGCTGACCTCTGCCTCAAGGACTTGAGAGACAGCGGCGGGCTCCACGTCCTATCTGACGGCGAACCCCGCACTCTCAACCTCTTTCAGCGCTACAAGGTCACCATCCCCTCTAGGGATGCTGCCAATGACCACTGGAATTTCCAGGAGGTCCATTGCTACACGGACGGATCCATCAAAGACGGTCGCGCCGGTTTTGGGGTCTGCACCATCATCAACGGCCGCGTAATTGCCACGCATGCCCAGCACACTGGTAGACTCTCCACAGTCTTCCAGAACGAAGTCCTTGCCATCAGCTCTTGCGCTGCAGAGCTGAACGCCAAGGTTACGAGAGGAAAGACTATTGTCATCCACTCCGACAGCCAAGCGGCCTTACAGGCCCTTTGCCACACCACAACGAACTCCCGGACAGTCGCCGACTGCGCCCGGCAGCTCAACCTCCTGGCCAGAAGCAATACTGTCAGGCTGAAGTGGATCCCAGGGCACGCAGGGTTTCCGGGGAACGAGCTGGCAGACACCCTCGCCAAGAGGGGCGGCTCTGGCTCTTTCTTCGGCCCTGCCCCCCTGGTCCCTATGCCCTTGACAGTCATCAATCGTCAGATCGACGACTGGGCTGACTCCCTCCACAGGGACAGATGGGCGGGCACCCAAAACTGCCGGCAATCTCGTGCCGCGGTTCCTTGCCCGTCTCACAGGCTCAGAAACATCCTTCTGAACCAGAATCGGAAGGATATTCGAGCCCTTGTCATGACCCTTACCGGCCATGGCTACCTCGCCAGGCACTGCTTCCTCCGAGGCGACCTCGAGAGCGAAATTTGCCCCTTTTGCGAGTGCGACAATGAAGATGCTCAGCACTTTGTCTGTCACTGCCCCTTCTTTAACAGAGACCGGCTACGCTACCTCGGGCCGAACCCGTCCATTGACGAGGTCTGCCAGCCCGACAGCATCCCACGGCTCATCCAGTTCCTTCGGGCGACTAGACGAGCCACTTTCTTCCCTACGGAAGATCACGCTGCAGGACGGACCGGCGGACCACCCTGACCGGCCCCACGCCTCTGCCTATCTGCGGGCCTTCAGGGGCTAGCGGAATGGGCGACCCTCGCCTCCCCGCTGTGTCTACGGACCACCCTGCAGCTAAGTCTAAGTAAGCACCGTGTTCTCCGAGAACTCAAAATATTGAGACACGTTCAGGCTTGTTGTTGCACTGCTCATATAAAACATTCGCATGTATAATTCTGCACTGCGTTACTGAACCAGACAAACAAAAAAACAAAAAAGGACACACAACTGCCGCTACCGATCGAAACTATTGAAGTTTCTGCTGTCATCATAGACGAAAACTACACTGGCATAATCAGGCTACCTGCTACTGACAGAGGGTAACAGACAAAATGTTCAACACGCACCTTCAGCTGAAATTATTAAATAAGCTTTCAGTCTCGAATTTTGAGTTTGTGCACCTTTGATTTTGCGATAGAATCTGTCTCCTTTCTTGATCAAATTTTATTTTCTTCTCTTTTTGTCTGGAAGGACAATTTTCTGCAATAATTTATTTTATTGTATTTAATTTTTATCATAAATTAATGCTATTGTTAAAATAATCCTTTCAAGAAGCAAAAAAGTTTCACTTAAAGACTCACAAGAATCCTTTTTTCGCCGCTACAAACTCTGATAACCAGTCGAACTATAAAATTGACGAACTAAAAGCTTTATATTGTAGTTTTTGAGTGGAAAATAACTTCAAAGTAGGTCGTAGAAAAAATCAGTTTATTCCCTGCTTTCAGCATCTCTCAGCTCTGCTGCCTCGGCTCAAAGCTGCTGACCAGCTGCTACTGCTGCTGAGACCTCCTCGACGGAGTGAGCACCAGGTAGACACTGGGTATGTTGTTGGACTCTCCGGCCTCGCTGTGGCTCCTGCTGCCCTGAACTGTCGCATTCGTGGACGGGTAGTCGTACGCGCTGCTGCCGGCGCCCGCGGAGGTCGCGGCTGCCAGCGGCTGCATCTGAAGAGCACCGCCGCCTCTGCGCTGAGCAGCCAGTGCGACTAATCTGGACCGGGACACTCTCTGCAAGGGTAACAGCTGACTGACTGACTGACTGACTGACTGACTGACTGACTGACTGACTGACTGACTGACTGACTGACTGACTGACTGACTGACTGACTGACTGACTGACTGACTGACAGTGATAGCTACCACTGTACCTATCCAGAAAAGGTATTATTTACCCAGGCAATCCCAGCTGAGGCAATGCCAACCATCACAATTACGGCTATCACCGAAGCGGACGCAACGAGCAGGTGCGACAGTGGAAAGGCGTACACGGTTGAGAATGGACCTGCAGCAATAATTTTACCAGCTAGTGTGTTTCTTGAAGGTTGATTAGCTCCGATGTTCTCAATAAACATGTTAGAACAGTGAGTGCGACTCAAGCCCCATACCCTTTGACTCAACAGCCTTCACTGATTGAGTGCTTGGCAGATCCGTAGTGCCAATCGATTCAGCTACGTAAATTTGTTTCGAGCTGTGGCTCTGAAATATCAGGTTGCCATTCGTTGACACCTGATGGGCAGTGCAGTAGATAGTGATGTTCGATGCAGCGAGGTGCTGCCTTCTGTAAAAAACATTCATTGGACCTCCATCGCTATCAAAACTCCACGTGTTGGCATCGCTTTGCTTGTGCAGAGTCACTTGCTGGAGACAGGAAGAAAATAAATTGTTCGAATTTTTGCGAATAATTTCAAGCAGAAAAACCAACAACAAATATCAAAGCTACTGCTCACAATAGAACTCGAAATTAAGCATTTCACGGATGTCACCGGAGGCCGAGCGTCGGAGGCAGCCACAGCCAGGTGCAGTCGCGAGCTCTCAATGCTGCCATTTACCTGAATGCTTGCCGGGTCTGCAGTGAAATTGGAAATCGCATTCAAGCAAAGCGTTCACAGCTGACTCGCTTCATTCACTGTTCGGCACTCACAGAAAATCGGCGGTCGCAGCTGCTCCAGACTCTCAGCCTTATCATACACCACACCTGACTGGTTGACGCTGCAGCGAACCGACCAGTTCTGGTGAGCCATCGACCTGCTCACCTGCAGCTGGTGAGCGCTGCTGAAGCTGCTCTGCTGCAATGCGAATGAGGGTGCAGATGGGGACAGGTGAGGCTCTGCACTTCTCTGAGCACTTTGGCCAGTCTCAGTGCAAGCGTACTTCAACTCTGCGGAGCGGCACGGGTGAAGCGCCATCAGCCTGCAGCAGCCGGCAGCTGTGGCTCACATTCCAGATGCTGCAGGCGCTGGAGGTCACTGCGATGTGGCGGGTCTGGCCCACCTCCCAGTGCGGACTCGAGCCCAGATCAACAGCCGTCTGGCACGGCTCTGCAGTGCGAGTGAGTGGCTGGGTGAGGGGTGGCTGGGTGAGGGGTGGCTGGGTGAGGGGTGGCTGGGTGAGGGGTGGCTGGGTGAGGGGTGGCTGAGTGAGGGGTTGCTGGGTGAGGGGTGGCTGGGTGAGGGGTGGCTGGGTGAGGGGCGGCTGGGTGAGGGGTGGCTGGGTGAGGGGTGGCTAGGTGAGGGGTGGCTGGGTGGCTCATATCTATAAAATATGTAAATCTAATTATTTTTAGAATTTCTCACCGCTTATCAACGTTATATTGTGATTTAATTTTATCTTCACAGTACTTCTAACACGATTTTCGCCTCCAGTCAGATTCACCCAGCACAGAATTCGGCCTCCAACCATCGAGAGCGAGGCGTGAAAGCTGAACCTTGAGCGAACTGACAGCAGAACCCTGTTTTCATTGTCCTTCACTACAGACCGGCTCTGAAAGTTGAAGAATATACAAGATATACATGTAAACTAAGTGGCACCCAAAGTTTAAGTGTCTGTGTGAGGATACATGTAGGTCGCGCGCAAAGTGTTTGGGTTGGCAAGTGACTGGAAAATTGGGTGGATCACGTGGAGGTCAGATTTTCAACCCCAATTTGTGATCTGTTAGCGGTCCTGCTCACCCAAATTTGCCCACTCAAAGACAGTGCACCTGTCCTCACCTGACTCTCAACTTTCAAAGGCTGCTCCGTCACCGCCCTGATCGAACACTGAATCCTGGGCTCCGGAAAGAATCGCTGCGCTTCGGCTTCTAAGAAAATCTTCCTGCCTGAGACCCACACCGGAGAGACCGATAGAGTACAGCTTCCATCGAAGCTGAAATAAAAGTAAAATCAAGAGGTTTAAGCAGGTGCAAAACTATACGAAGCCTTGGATACCAGAATTGGCTGCCCAAGACTTGCATGCTACAGCGATTTTCCTCTCAATCTGCAGAGCCGCTGGGTCCCCCTGCCAGCAGGTCAGAGTCCGCGGAATGTCGCTCTCCTCCACAAAGTACTCAAAATGGGTGACTCGAATCCGACCAGCGCCCGGTCTTGAGATCAGCTAAAATTCACAGAATGCCCTGAGATCTCAGACTCAAAGTGGAAAATCTGTCAGGCAAGACCGGCCAGTCGCTCACCAACTGAGCCTCCCGCCTGCTGCCATCCGCGAGTCGAACTGAGCAGCCTGGAGTCTGGGAGCCGCAGCTGCTCACTGAGAAGCCAATGCGATCTCCGGGTCTCCATGTGAGGGGCTCGCAGTTCAGGCAAAATGAGTTTCTGGTCTCCTTCAGCTGCATTGGGGCCGTGCGGCCTGAGGGTGCGGTGGGACGAATATTTTTTACTGCGAATGAAGCGCCATCAGCCGTTTCACTGCACTGAGCAGCGAACAGCGGTTTCGCGGCGCTGCAAAACGAACTCAATAACCCGCGAATCAAAGCACTAAATTGAAAGACCTCACCATGCAGAAGGAGACCGTTCCATTGGAGAGGCTGCCGGCACATGTAGCCGCTAAACAGAAAGAAGGCCGCTGGCTGCTAGTGAGAGGGGTGCTCAGAATGTCAGAGTTCTTCACAATGTGGAAGACAGTGTGCAGCATGCGCTCGTACAAACAGCAAATTTTCTCTTTCACTCACCACGGCGGTGCCACTGGAGCCATCATGACTCCGCAAGCGATCGATGCAGAAGGCATCCCCGCTGGCGCTGCACGGATCCTCGAGCTGCAGCTCCAGCGGGAGGCTCGAGACTCCGACTCCGACCCCTGGAGGTGCTGGGTGCCACAAGAAACCTGCAATACGAGTGCTTGAATGCTACAGTAGCTGGTCTCACACTGTCTCAGAGTGCTTGAATGCTACAGTAGCTGGTCTCACACTGTCTCAGAGTGCTTGAATGCTACAGTAGCTGGTCTCACACTGTCTCAGAGTGCTTGAATGCTACAGTAGCTGGTCTCACACTGTCTCAGAGTGCTTGAATGCTACAGTAGCTGGTCTCACACTGTCTCAGAGTGCTTGAATGCTACAGTAGCTGGTCTCACACTGTCTCAGAGTGCTTGAATGCTACAGTAGCTGGTCTCACACTGTCTCAGAGTGCTTTAAGGCTACAGTAGCTGGTCTCACACTGTCTCAGAGTGCTTTAAGGCTACAGTAGCTGGTCTCACACTGTCTCAGAGTGCTTGAAGACTACAGTAGCTGCTCTCACACTGTCTCAGAGTGCTTGAATGCTACAGTAGCTGGTCCTCATACTGTCTCAGAGTGCTTGAATGCTACAGTAGCTGGTCCTCATACTGTCTCAGAGTGCTTGAATGCTACAGTATCTGGTCCTCATACTGTCTCAGAGTGCTTGAATGCTACAGTAGCTGGTCCTCATACTGTCTCAGAGTGCTTGAATGCTACAGTATCTGGTCCTCACACTGTCTCAGAGTGCTAGTTATTGGCTGGTCTCACACTGTCTCACACTTTGAGTCCCAGACTACCTCTGCCTCATCATGCATCATGAGAATGAGTCGGTCAGCGTCACTCACCCCAGTCTCGAACGCTCACCACCTCCAGCATCATCGGCTGCCTCAGCTGCATCACAAGCCACCGAGGCCCGGACCGCACAGCAGCAGGGAAACGGTTTGTCTCTGACTGCAGACTCTCCCACCAACGGCAGTGCGCACCGCTGGGTTGCCAGGTGCGCAGAACGTCAGCCCTGCTCAGCTGCACTGTGACTGAAAAATTTATCGCAAAGTATTTGCAGCCTTGCATTGCTGGTCTTTGAGCTGCCCCTAACAGCAGCTGACTCACCCGTGCGATTTACAGCGGAGCAGTCCAGTGATGCAGCAACTCGCATGCTCAGCAGCATAGGCAGCAACTGCCAAAGCGTACTTTTCATAGTTTTTTAAATACGCTAGTATGATTACCTTTTTGCTTCTTGCTTGTTAGCTTGTATTTGAAAATTTAAAACTGGATGTCTTTGGTATTTAATTTTATATTAACTGTCTTAAATATAGCTTGTAGAAGTTCGGCAGCTGCAGAACTTCAGCCCCATCATATCAGATCGCATCCAGAACTGCAGTAGCAGTCAATCTATTCCTTATGTCTGTGTGGTTTCCATGCAAGTTTTGGCATGCTTATGGTTTTTTACCACTAAACTATAGGAACTCTACTCTTGGATGGTGGCTGTCATGTGACCCGATAAACAACACAGAAGAGCCTGCGTTTGCCCAGATATTATTTACAATAAGAAGCTGCTTCCAGTTAGAAAGGACAGATTTTAACAAATTAAAAAATGTATATAATTTAGAGTGTCCTGTGAAGGCATGTTGCGGTATATTGTGCATTGTGGTATCAAACATGTAGGTATTAACTTTGAAACACAAATAAAAGTAATTCAAATTAAAATAGTCAAGTGAAAGCTAAATATAAACTTATAGTTGATTTCAGTTGCTGTAGGTACGGTTTTGAATTCGTTTTCATCTAGCTACATACGAGAGTTTAGCAATTCACATGTAATGTACTTCGGGTGTGTCATAAGTAATGCCACTGATGTGAAAACAGACGAACTTGCAATCACAGATAAACAAAACTGTATCACTCAGCAACACAGAGTCCCCCATTCTCAATCGCCCTCTGGCAGTAGTGCTCATACAGCTTCTCCACCTCAGCCTGCAGTGTTTTTCCTTCAGCTGCCGGAACCAGTGCAACGCCACGTGTTTGAACTCTCATGGTTTGCAAAAATCCTCTTAGAAAAGTCAGCCGTCAGCAATTTAAACAGAAATCTGTCGCATAAGTTGAAGTCCAGGCTGTAGGGACACTGCCAGAGCAGATTCACTTGCCGTCCAGGCAGAAAATCCGAAGCAGCCTTACAGGTGTGCGGCTGTGCGTTGTCCATCTGCCACAGTACCTACTCCAGGTGAATTTGATTTGACTGGAGAGTGCGCCAGAGGTCCGCAGTGTGCAGGACAAAATCGATAAATACTGGCCATCGAGGTTGGTGTTTGGTGAAGTTGTGCGGATGGAGACTCGTTTGTTTGAAGGCCACCAGCAGCATGGTCTTCTTGTCTGAGATGGACCTCCTGGAGTCCCCAGCGCCCAGCCAGCAGCGATTGCCTGCCTTGCTGCCCTTGCCATCCAGGTGGAGCCAGGTTTCATCCTCAACAACCAGGCAATTTAGGATGTCATTCAAGCACCGGCTGCTGAGCACCTTGCGCATCTGCTTGAGGCAGTTCACAAGAAGCTGCCGCTGTTCCGCAGTGAGGTCGCGGGGCACCCAGACTGAGCAGACATTGCGGTGATGGAGATCCTCTGTCAGGATGCGATGGACTGTCTCGAAATCAATCTCCAAGCAGTCCGCTAGCTCACTGACAGACTGCTGTGGGTCTTCCTGCAGCTTTTTGGTGTCTGATATGATGAGAAAAGTATCATTGAATTTCGAAATCATAACCTACATTGCAATCTAAGACGATGCTCACTCACTGGCAGCGATGAGCTCGCTGATCTCAGCCATGCTGGAGAAGCTGGCCAGCTGAGCATCGCCTTCAATGCTGGACATTGCGGCTGAAGCATTCTGCTTTGCTGAGCTCACGGCGTAGCATTTTCTATTGAAGCTGAGCATTTCCCGGCTGCAGAACCCGGGAAGTGGCAGGACAATCCTCAGGTTTGACATGCTTCTATTCTGATATCTCGTATCCCAGTTTGTCTCCACATTGAACTGATTTCTGGAAAGAAAAATTTGCATGGAATCGAAATCATGCTATGGAAGCAAGCAATAGCATGTATGACGCGTTTTGCGAGTCTATTTATTAAAGCAATACAAAATTTAAGCAAATCTCTATATTTAGCATGCCATGCCGTTTATATGTATGATACGGCCTGCTACATGCAGCTGTGTAGGTTGCGCAAACAGTGTAATGATGACATGAGCAAAATTAGACTTGCCCTTTTGCCAACGGAAATACTCGAAACATTCCAGGCGACACAGCCGCCCATCCTTTTGAGCCCGGTGAGTAGCGAATGTTTAAACTGACAGGGTTTTTCCCAAAACCCGCTGTTCGCCCTTCCAGCACGAGCTGAAGATCCCTCCTTCTGGAGTCCGCTCTGACGGCCCACTTACAGATCCTGCGCTTCATCAAACTCTGCTCGGACTCATCTGACAGCTGCGGAATGATGAGCTCGTCTCTGTGGTAGAAATCGTCGAGTCGCAGACTCAGCGTCAGTCCGCTCACACAATAGTGATTTGCGGCATGGTGTCTGAAATGTGGAACAAGAAACTCTTAAGTACAATTGGATGAAACATTGGAAAAAGTGTTTTATTTGCTACATACTCTGAAACCAATGACAACAAGATGAAGACTTGCAGATTCAAAAGTGCAAATGTCAGTTTGAAATTTCCGCTGTTTAACTTATCAGACATTGCAAAACGATTCGAGTCCGTAGACGTACTTGAATCCAAAAGCCGCACTTTATTTTAGTTAGTGTTAGCTTTTACCAATTTACTTTTGTCTAAATCAAGTATCATTGTCTGGCTTTTCTGTATTTTATACAAAAATTCTACCTTGCAATCTTTGCTTCAGCATATACTGCACATTTTTAAGCAAAAGAGATAAGAGTCGATCCAAAGCACAAGAAAAACCCATGTAGAGTGCAGTGACAACAGAAAGGTAAGAAAATGCGTTTGTAAATCTGCTGAAAATATAATATGACTAATATTAGCTCCACATAAGCAATCAAAAATTCAGTTGACCTCTAGAGACCGACATAATCGTTGCATAAATTTTAATCCATCATACTGTGCGCACCCATCGATCCCCTAAAATGGTATCAATCACGCACGCTTACAGTAGACTAGGTTGCCGAAAGCCCTTAGCGTTTCACACCTGTAAATGAGCAATCTTAACGAGTAACAAAACCTTACGCAATCACGTGCTCAGTGCTTCCAAGGATGTTTAAGGCTGTCGTAAGTCCTTCGATTAGGACTTGATTTGTCCAACCCTCCTGTGTCGAAAAAAAGTCCGTTTATAATAATAATAACCCGAGCACATAGCTACGAGCGCATTTCCCAGAAAGTGACCGGTCCACTGCTACTGACAGTACAAGTACTATAAACCGGATCTACAGTCTGCCAATGAAGAATCCGACCGCAACGAAAAACTACAGCTATCAGTTCAGCGTCTCAAAGGCTCAAGACAGTTGGCTACAAATTTATTGAGAACAGTTAGAGCAATCGTTCAAGTAAAAGCACGCGCGAGATGTGCAGCGCTGTAATGCAGTGGGTCGAGTGGCCTTTAAAGATTTCACTTCTAAACGCTTCGGCACTTTTTCAAAGTGTTTGCAAGAATCAAAAAATAAACCTGTTAAATGAGTTTTGAACTCGAAACAAAGAAATATTTGGGTTCTTGACCAAGAAAATCGAGTTTAATTATTGTTATGGGAGCACTCGAATAACATCAGATAAAGGGCCGTTTGAAAAAGTTACTTCCTAATAGACACAAAAAGTTGTACTACTGTTTTTCTGTTTTCCTGCAAGCAAGAACGGAAACCAAACTGACCACTGCAGACAAAGCAGCAGAGAGGTTGGTCAAGCCGCTTATATGCATAACTTCGAAGAGTATGATAAGCAGCCAGCAGCCATGCATGATAAGACGCATAACAGCAATAGTGAAATTAACACTCGTTTTACCACAGTTAGATTATATATCGATTCCTTGTCTCTCAATTCCGAATCCTGAGGCTTCAGTTTACATAATTTTTTTCCAAAAAAGATCTACAAATCAGAGCTAATAGTGCACACAGTGATAAATCAGTATTGGTCATCATTAAGCATAGCAGTACCGACTTGTTGCCAAGTCAGACTCGGTTTGAAGCGTTTAATTATGGCTCGCATAACTGAATATTGGACACTGGTGCACTCGGCAAGCAACAATGTCAAAATAGATCTCACAGCCTCCCAAGTTCTTTACTTTAATGCTCAACTGACTCAAGTAGCATTTTCAGTCTGGTTGACGTAAACCCGACCTTCATTCAGTGGTCCCTGTTGTAAAGGAACCAGCAGCACCTGTGTGTAGGCACCTTCTTTACCCAACTGTTCATTTTTGCAGCTTCCTGGCTGCTCAGTGGTTGGGTAGTCGTATTCACTACTGCCGTGTGAGTCACTTTGCACTGCGAAGTTGTTCCGCATTCGCATTGGGACGGCCTGACCTGCATTGTGCTGACTTCGAAGTCCAGTGTGACCTCTCTGTGGCTGAAATTTTGCAAGCTTACAGGATTCATTCCATGTATCAAGGATGAATTAAAAATCGCAATTTCATAGTCGAAGCATTAAGAAAATATGCATGATGAACTTTGATCTATGGAGTATGCATGAACACAGCACCATAAATGGTACGAAATAATGACGTGAAACACTTTCTGGCAGATTTTAAATTGAATTTTGAAATGACTTAAATATGACTCACAGGATTTCTTTCGCAGGTAAAAAGCATACCAGATTTGTGGTATATTGCAGACAGAAGGAAGCCCACAACTAGTGAAGCCAGTATAGAAGCCAATAGAAGCGAGAAAAACCTTGCCGAGCGATCGTCCCACTGAGCTGCAATTTTCAGGGAAGCATTATGCGCTACTATTAGGTCATGTTAAGAACATATCTTAGCTACCCATATTTCAATTACGCTCGTATTTCCAGTTGAGAACTTCCTGCTTCTGTCAAAGACGACTATGGCAGAGGGACAGGACACTCCGTTTCTTAGAAAATCACCAAAGGCTGACTACCAACAGAGCTAGGGCATTCTCTTAATAGAAGCCGATCAAATGCTGCTCATCGGTTAATGACGATGACTGTGAATCACTAACCACAAACATCTGCTCACCGTCTTTACCAATGGGCTGTTGGGTTAAAGATTTGCACTGCAGAGACCGAAAGACAGTCAATCCGGCATAAGTTTGGTAACTGGAGCAGCAGACGTTCACAGATGAGCGGTTCCATCTCAGTTTCAGTAAGGCACGCCACTCAGTGCTACTGCTATTGCTGCTGCTCAGCTCTGTCGACGCCTCATCCCCCGCAACTGAGCAGTTGATGCTGTAGACCGGAAGTAGTGCGTTTTGGTTTTCATTTTGATCAACTGCATGCACGCTCACTTCAGACTGACTGTTACCGACGTAGGCTAACGCGAGTTCAAGCGTTGACTTGCTGGCTTCGCCTTGAGGTTTTTTCAATGGCAAGAAAGATTCGACTTTTGATTTTCTTTCAATTCAATTGAGTCGCAACATCAAATTTTATAATCAGACTCGAATCGGCTAAAAGGACTCACTAAAAACAGCTGGTGCACTGCTCAGACTGCTCTCTGAGTCAGTGTGCTCAACTCCAGACTGACTGACGCTGCACAAAACCTGCCAATTCTGACGGGTCATCGCCTCGACTACCCGAAGCTCGTGAGTACTGTTGAACTCACCCTGCTGTAATCACAATTGGTGCAGAGGTGAAGACAGCTGAAATATTCTAGACTTGAATGAAGTTTGTTGATTGAGAATTTTCCCAAGGTGATTTTCACTCACTTGCACTTTCTGAAGCGGCGTGTTGACTGCAGCGTCACCATTCAGTTTCAGCCAGCAGCTGTGGATCACATTCCAGATGCTGCAGCGCTTAGAGATCACCTGAACCAGCTTGGTCTGCCCCGCCAGCCAGAATTTCTCCGGTCCCAAGTCCACGGCTGTCTCGCAGGGCTCTGAAAGATGAAGCATAGACTGATTTAGCATAGAAGCATAGACTGAAAAAGTTATTTTTATTTTTTGATTTATTATCATGTTTTCCCCAAAGAGTTCGGATGTGCATACCACTGATTTCTGAAATACTTCGAGACCCAACAATGTCCTTCCTTTCTGATCCAGCAGTTCCTTTGCACACGATGTCGGCATTTCTATCAGCCATCGATACATTAAAACTGAACCCTGAGCGCACTCTGACGAGTATTCTGTTCGTGCTGTCGATTGTTTTTGACTGGCTCTGAAATTGAAAATCAATAATCAAAGTTCATTTCCTGGAAATGCGTACGCAATGCATTTGAATTCGACAGGACGTTACAGTGCTGAGAACAGTGAGGTGTCTTCTTCGCTGCGACCCCGGCCTCTCGATGGAGCAGCGGTGCTGAGCCTCAGGCAGGGAGTCTGAGAACACGCTGAGCTTTGCCAGCTGCCCAGCAACCAGGACTGGTGAGACGTGCAGAACTTTGACTGGAACTAAAAATAATTATATTTACCATGGCGTTAAGATAACTAGGCTGTCAAGGGTACATCTGAGTCTGTCCCTAAACTTCAGTAGCAATGCGAGCTACGATCCGCAATTCTAACTGCCGGTAAGTTTAGAAAAGCAAAAGAAGAGCACCTTCCCACAACAGCAGCTTCTCAAGCAGAATAGCGCCATGAGAAGTGCTCAAGCCGCACTGCAGAAGCTTGCCGTGGTAATTAGGGGGAGTTCTAAACACGAACTTGTGAGTCCGAATCCCATTGGCATCAGCTGGAGATGAGCCAACCTGAAGACAGTTGAGAAATTTCTTAGCCTACTGAATGCACAATCAAATGCATGCTTGAAAGCATGGAAGCTCACCAGCGGGGCGCTGACAATTCTTCCAGAAGAATCGGAAAGCCAGCAGGCGGCCTTGTCGAAGCTGCAGCTGTCTAGGAAGAACAAGGAAGTCGAACGTTGAGCGTCTTCGCTGACGAAGAGGCCGAGCCGATGGAAAAGCAGGTGACTGGACAGGCTCATGTTGATGCGCATTACGGCATAGCGGCCTGGAAATATTTATCACCGATACATAAAAGACTGAATGAAATTAGTAAAGAGAAATGAGCAACCTTCCTGAGATACTTATGGCCTGCCAAGCAAGCGAACTCTCGCTGAGTAGCCGGATAAACGTTGTCAAAGCCTGGAGTGAAACGTGATTGGCTTGAGGTGGAAAGAAAATCAAACATTTGCTGCATCTGCCTCACCGCTTCGCCACGCCCGATCGGCCTCCAGCGGTCGCTGCTGCCGAAGGCCTCCCAGCTGGCGCGGCACGGATCCTCCAGCTGCAGCTCCAGCGGGAGGCTCGTGACTCCGACCGCTGACACGGGCGAGTCGACCGGAGCTGCTGCGTGCCACTGGCCATCTGCAACACGAGTGCTTGGCTGCTAGCTGGTCTCACACTGTCTCAGAGTGCTAATTAGATGCTAGCTGGTCTCACACTGTCTCAGAGTGCTAATTAGATGCTAGCTGGTCTCACACTGTCTCAGAGTGCTAATTAGATGCTAATTAGATGCTAGCTGGTCTCACACTGTCTCAGAGTGCTAATTAGATGCTAATTAGATGCTAGCTGGTCTCACACTGTCTCAGAGTGCTAATTAGATGCTAATTAGATGCTAGCTGGTCTCACACTGTCTCAGAGTGCTAATTAGATGCTAATTAGATGCTAGCTGGTCTCACACTGTCTCAGAGTGCTAATTAGATGCGAGCTGGTCTCACACTGTCTCACACTGTGTCCCAGACTCCCTCTGCCTCATCATGCATCATGAGAATGAGAACCATCAGAATGAGTCAGTCAGCGTCACTCACCCCAGTCTCGCACGCTCACCGCCTCCAGCATCATCGGCTGCCTCAGCTGCATCACAAGCCACCGAGGCCCGGACCGCACAGCAGCAGGGAAACGGTTTGTCTCTGACTGACGACTCTCCCACCAACGGCAGTGCGCACCGCTGGGTTGCCAGGTGCGCAGAACGTCAGCCCTGCTCAGCTGCACTGTCACTGGAACATTTAGCGCAAAGGATTTGCAGCTTTGCCTTGCCAGACTTTGAGTTGCCCCTAAAAGCAGCTGACTCACCCGTGCGATTCGCAGCGGAGCAGTCCAAAGATGCAGCAACTCGCATGCTCAGCAGCAGAGGCAGCAACTGCCAAAGCGAAATTTTCATTGGTCTTTTATTAAAATCTTTGCTGCTACGAGTCTGTTGCTGGCTATCCGGTTTTAAAGTTACAATCGCAGACTTAATTCAGCTTCTTTTATATTTTAAGTGACGTGTTCACTAAGCAAGCAGCATAAAAGCCCATCATATCTGATCGCATGCAATGGACTGTACTGGCATTCACTCCATCTGGTGTTTTGGTGCTTTCATGGCAAGTTTTCCACGTTTCTGATTTCTTGCCACTAGTAGAATAGAAATTCTCTACCCCTACCCATTGCCACTAGTAGGAGAGACAGAGGCGACAGTTTTTTTAGCTCAGCTCAGACATTTCTAGCTGTGAAATTTTTATTAAAATTTGATTATTGTGGAACTTTAAGATGAGAAATTCAATTTAGATTTAAATAGTTCTTATGAAAGAAGATGTTATTATGAATTGCCTATCCCCAGTATATTCCCAATCTGTTGCGGATTACCAATATCTGTTCGGTCTAGCATACGGAGCAGTGGCGTTTTCCTAGTTAGGATTGTCTTTGTTACTCTATTTAGTCACGCTTTTCCGACTTGTCTCAGCGGTTGTCAGTTAAAAACATCGGAATAGTCAGAGAGATGCTAAGAGCTTTTTATCCGACCTTGTTACTGTATTCAGTCACGCTTTTCCGACTTGTCTCAGCGGTTGTCAGTTAAAAACATCGGAATAGTCAGAGAGATGCTAAGAGCTTTTTATCAGACCTTGTTACTGTATTCAGTCACGCTTTTCCGACTTGTCTCAGCGGTTGTCAGTTAAAAACATCGGAATAGTCAGAGAGATGCTAAGAGCTTTTTATCAGACCTTGTTACTGTATTCAGTCACGCTTTTCCGACTTGTCTCAGCGGTTGTCAGTTAAAAACATCGGACTAGTCAGAGAGAGATGCTAAGAGCTTTTTATCCGACCTTGTTACTGTATTCAGTCACGCTTTTCCGACTTGTCTCAACGGTTGTCAGTTAAAAACATCGGAATAGTCAGAGAGATGCTAAGAGCTTTTTATCAGACCTTGTTACTGTATTCAGTCACGCTTTTCCGACTTGTCTCAACGGTTGTCAGTTAAAAACATCGGAATAGTCAGAGAGATGCTAAGAGCTTTTTATCAGACCTTGTTACTGTATTCAGTCACGCTTTTCCGACTTGTCTCAGCGGTTGTCAGTTAAAAACATCGGACTAGTCAGAGAGAGATGCTAAGAGCTTTTTATCCGACCTTGTTACTGTATTCAGTCACGCTTTTCCGACTTGTCTCAACGGTTGTCAGTTAAAAACATCGGAATAGTCAGAGAGATGCTAAGAGCTTTTTATCAGACCTTGTTACTGTATTCAGTCACGCTTTTCCGACTTGTCTCAACGGTTGTCAGTTAAAAACATCGGAATAGTCAGAGAGATGCTAAGAGCTTTTTATCCGACCTTGTTACTGTATTCAGTCACGCTTTTCCGACTTGTCTCAGCGGTTGTCAGTTAAAAACATCGGACTAGTCAGAGAGAGATGCTAAGAGCTTTTTATCCGACCTTGTTACTGTATTCAGTCACGCTTTTCCGACTTGTCTCAGCGGTTGTCAGTTAAAAACATCGGAATAGTCAGAGGGAGATGCTAAGAGCTTTTTATCCGACCTTGTTACTGTATTCAGTCACGCTTTTCCGACTTGTCTCAGCGGTTGTCAGTTAAAAACATCGGAATAGTCAGAGGGAGATGCTAAGAGCTTTTTATCCGACCTTGTTACTGTATTCAGTCACGCTTTTCCGACTTGTCTCAACGGTTGTCAGTTAAAAACATCGGACTAGTCAGAGAGAGATGCTAAGAGCTTTTTATCCGACCTTGCTACTGTATTCAGTCACGCTTTTCCGACTTGTCTCAGCGGTTGTCAGTTAAAAACATCGGAATAGT
The DNA here is from genome assembly GCA_002269645.1 of Macrostomum lignano. Classification (NCBI taxonomy): domain Eukaryota; kingdom Metazoa; phylum Platyhelminthes; family Macrostomidae; genus Macrostomum; species Macrostomum lignano. Next base: position 10,351 of record NIVC01002252.1, on the reverse strand, counting down.
CAGAGAGAGATGCTAAGAGCTTTTTATCCGACCTTGTTACTGTATTCAGTCACGCTTTTCCGACTTGTCTCAGCGGTTGTCAGTTAAAAACATCGGAATAGTCAGAGAGAGATGCTAAGAGCTTTTTATCCGACCTTGTTACTGTATTCAGTCACGCTTTTCCGACTTGTCTCAACGGTTGTCAGTTAAAAATATCGGAATAGTCAGAGAGAGATGCTAAGAGCTTTTTATCCGACCCTTTTTTCGGAAGAAGCATCGAGCCAGGAAGGACCCAGCCGGTAAGTTTCTGGTTGTACGCTTTGGTGAGAGACATCACATTCCGGTTCAAGTTATAAATCTGATTAGAATCGCTGTGGCGCTTTCGGCCAGTCCGATACGCTAAAAAGAAGTTGTTTCTAGGTATTTACGGTAGATTGCAGGTTGCAGGTTTTCAAGTGCGTTAGGGCTCCAAGTTCTTCAAAACTACTAAAATCTAAAACAGCAAAAAAATCTGGTGCTACAAGCAGAAATGCGATTAAAACTTGGATATACACGTAAACTATGGTTTTTTCAAGCGATTGTTCAGAAGCTTTTTGGGCGGATCGGTGTAACGTCACAGTGATCATAATTTCTCGTTGCACGAGCGTATTCAATAATCCATGGCTTTTATTAGCTTTTATAAGCGACCTCTGACACGCTTGCCTTTGCTAGCCTCACAGTTAGTCAAAGGCTGCTTTGATGGACGAAATTCATGTAAGAATTGCAAGATTATAATTAATTATAGCAGACCACTGATTTTCCTAGAATCTGTCTACTGTTTACAAATGTTGGTAACTTCTGCAGTTGCGCCGGATCAGATAGAGATACGCCCAAGCTTTCATAATGCTGGCACCCATTTTACAGCTGGGTGAACTGAAGCAATGCAGAGTTGAGTGTATTGCTCAAGGATAGAAATTATTCCAGTGCGATCGAGAATCGAACCCCCGTTCTTCAAGTTGTGAGTCCGACGCTCTAAACACCAGGCTACAAACCCGGACATTTGGAATGTACGATTGACCCTATAATTCTGTCAACTGTTCTGTTTTAGAAGGATAATAGCAGTTTGAAAATATTTGGAGTTTGAATTTTTTGCAGACAGGCAGTTCATCAAAGGGTACCAAATTAGACGGCTGAATTGCAAATAAAAACGCAATTATGTCTACATTCAGTATGGAAACTTTTTTCTGAAGAAGCTCACCACTTATTGCTGATATGAAAAAGCGCTCATTGGTTTGCACTGCAACGGTTTCCCTCACTTGGTCTCTAAATCTGCCCTCGCATTCCAACGTGCCGTTCAGCATCTCGGCGCTGACCTGGAATCTGAACTGAGACGCCACCGCCACCAGGGCCTGATTTTTGTCATTTTTTGCGACAGCCGTTTTTACCTGGAAGTTGTTTGAACGTCAACAATGAGTAACAGTAAAGATAAGAATTGTCAGGCACAGTTGATCTCACAGGATGTCCTGCAGAAAGAGAAGTCATGAGTTCATCTCACATCTGTGCGGTTTTCATCCAGACGCCAATCAGAGCTGGCAGAAATGATGCTGCAGCTGTGATGCAGTGCTGGGTAAACCGGAGCTGATGTGACATTCACAGTAACGCTGCTGCCGCTGACCCACACGGGTGACACCGATACTGACAGACTGGCAGGGTCAACTGAAACAGAAACATTCTCATTAAAACGCTCTCACGAATAATGCCAATAGTCTGCTCAATGCGCTCAGCAGGTCAGTCTGTCAGAAAGCAGCTGAGCGTCGCATCGTGCATTGCCGAGGTGGCTCTGAGTTCGAACACTGCAGGCTGCGTCTGGTTGTTCAGCTGCCATGATGGAGAGTTTTATAAGAAAATTTAGCAAAGCTCCAGACAATTCGAAATCTATTTAAAAAGATTGGCACACCTGTCTCAGGTGATGAGTTGACCCGTTGCTATACTTCAAGAGGCAGCCAAGCGAGCCGTTAAGACAGCTCGAAACTAAGAGGCAGGCAAAGGTCCCAGCCTTCATGGCTTCCACGTTTTTAAACCAACATTGCATAATGTTCATCACGGTGAGGTTCAGTGGAGCATAAGGTCCTAAAAAAGATAACTCACTAGTCTTGCGCCTCGATTGTCACAAAATTTAACGCATCCATTATAAGTAGGATGATTTAATAATTTAATAAAAGACCTGACAGTTTCATGGCACTCCAACTTAGCGGAACATTCGTCCAGCTCCTGACCAGTATGTACCGGACCTTACCCTGAAGCAAAAATTTCCCTCGATCTTGCTTTTATTAAAATACTCGATCCCGCAAAGATACACAACGGGTTCGAGGTAAACATTGCTACCTTGTTGTAAGATCTTCCAAGGTGCCTCCAGCGGTCGCTGCTGCCGAAGGCCTCCCAGCTGGCGCGGCACGGATCCTCCAGCTGCAGCTCCAGCGGGAGGCTCGAGGCTCCGACCGCTGACACGGGCGAGCCGACCGGAGCTGCTGCGAGCCACTGGCCATCTGCAACACGAGTGTTTGGCGCCACTGGCCATCTGCAACACGAGTGCTTGGCTGCTAGCTGGTCTCACACTGTCTCAGAGTGCTAATTACGCTCGTAGATGCTAGCTGGTCTCACACTGTCTCACACTTTGTGTCTCAAACTCCCTCTGCCTCATCATGCATCATGAGAATGAGTCGGTCAGCGTCACTCACCCCGGTCTCGCAAGCTCACCGCCTCCAGCACTGCCGACTCTCCCACCAACGGCAGTGCGCACCGCTGGGTTGCCAGGTGCGCAGAACGTCAGCCCTGCTCAGCTGCACTGTCACTAAAACATTTATCGCAAAGGATTCGCTAAATTTTCTGAGGCATGAATGAAAGGCTCAAAAGGCAGTAAGTAACTCAGCTGACCCTTCTCGTGACTTGCATCAGTGCAGAGCAGAGCATTGCATGCAATTCTTGAGCTCAGTAACAGCACCAGAATGCATACAAGATTGTGATCCATCTGGTATTCTTTTTCGTTTCTTGTTGAGCAACTTGGCTTGGATTATGCTTTCAGCTGATAATATTGTTGGATGGCAGAAATTTATCACGCCTTAAATTTACCTGCAGCTAGCGAAGTTCAGTGTTTCTTGCCGTCACAGATGCTTACTGTTTGTGACAGCCAGATCATTATGTAACCTTTAATTCGAAAGCAGCATCGAGGCAGGAACAACCCAAACTGAATTTCTGGTTGTACGCTTTTTTGTAGTTATGAATTTGATTATAGTCGCCGTTGCGCTGTCTAGTTTGCAATATTGAAGCTAAAATTACAAGTTTCAGATGCGTCAGGATGATTCTATAGTTGCAAAGACGATCGTGCATGTTCCTTCGGGACTACTGAAATCAACTTCTCTATAATTTTAAATTCAGATTCCGCAGAAACGAGGTATGAGTCTAAATTATCTAATCCTAAAGCAAGTACAACTTACCATTTTACGATTTTTTTATTTACAGTACAGCGAAAGTTTTAGACGATACAATTGAATGTACAATAGATTTTGCAAAAACTTGAAAAAAGTTATTCAGTTGCTAAGTCTTCAGATAGCAGTGAATACTACATATAACTGCGTAATAAATAAATAATAACAATAACTATTGACTACACCTGCCCCAATGGGGCCAGATGTGCAACCGACAGCTCAGCCGCAGCTATTTCGCGGTGCATCTGAAGGCTGCGTACGGCTGTTCAGTCCAAGGACTGGGGTCGCCACACACCCTCAATTACCCCAGTAATGCTGGCACCCATTTTACAGCTGGGTGAACTATGAAGCAATGCAAAATTCAAATTCAAAATTCAAATTCAATCAAGCGACACAAATTGTTCCAGTCCGATCGGGAATCAAACCCCCAACCTTCAAGTCGTGAGTCTGAAACCCTAACCACTAAAACTACAACCGCTAACCATATATAGCTAACCATATATAGCTAACCATATATAGTCAACAATATAGCTACAGAGGCTGGCATTGCAGCTAAAGTCAACAGCAAAATGATGCGAAACTGTCAGCATGGACGAGTAGCAAAATCAATCAGAGCACACAGAGCTGGCTTTTGAGCTGGAATTGAATTTAAGCACACCCTGTTACAGTTTAGATTAGCGAACCACAAACTGGCCTGCAAAGCAATATATGAGGACTGCGAGACCAAAGATATCTTATGAGAACAGGACCTGCCCAAAATGCCATGTGGGTGCTGTGTAGGAAGTGAAGTTCGTTTCCTGCTTAGGTGTAGTGGGAACTTTTATTGTGCTCCTGTTATAAGTTTGAACAGGAAATCATGGATAAAGTTTCGAATTTAACAGCGACTTCCTACAGAGGATAAAGTACTTTACGTAATAACTCTAAAACAGGGGTTGGCAAACTGCGGTTCCCAGGTAACATGCGACCTGCGAAGTCTCTCTATCTAATACGCATCTGGTCCTTTGAAACTTCAAAATAGCAATGCAGTCCGCACAAAGCTTGTCTCTCTCAACTGTATTATCTCTTCTCTTTTTCTCTCCCTTTTCTTTCTCTCCCTCTCCTCTCTCCACAGTAATGCGCTAGATTCTCTATCTGGCCCTTCTTATAATGGAAATCCCAAAAAATACATCAAAGGCATGACGCAGGCCAGAATGCAACTGCCCTGAGGCTTCATATCGGTACCGAAAAGAATCTCGAATAATTTGTTTGCGCATATGAGATTCTATTTTAAATTTCGATTTGCGCCAAAAAACGTTGCGCACTAGCTTTTTTTAATTTCTTATTTCGCTGTGTTTATAAGGTTGCCTCAAATAATATCGTAAAAAATAAAACTCAAAACACTGGGTGTGTGCATTTAATAATGATAATATTAGTAATACAAATAGTGATGAAGCAATCCCTATTTTTGTAGAATCAGAATGTTTACTGAACATACTCGAAGTGCCGTTTGCAGTGCATTCTATTCAATGGTTCCTACAGAATGTGATCAAGAGTTTCAATCAAACCGACTGGAGTCGTGGGCGCGTCGACAATTTTTTTCTGAGAACTGCCGTGAGTACCGTGGCAGCGGGTGCACCGGCCTGTAGACACACAAAGATACTTCTTCGTACACTGGGTCGGTCTCTTGACTGCTAATTGACTTGTTTTCATTGCCGCGGCTGCTGCTTTCTGCAGGTGGTGGACCACCTGTGCTCACTGACGCCGAGGAATCAACCTGATGATGAGTGAGCTGTGGTGCCGCTCGCTGGGGGTGGAAACGATTGATTTCTGTTATTCAGAGTCATTTCTTTTGAAGAATTTTAACATGATACTTTAATAGGCCTTAAAGGTGAGAAAGTTAACAGATTGCTTTGATCACGCCAGCTTCTTCCTTGTCTATCTAGCAGTTCAGCCTGCTCATGATTCTGGGCTACGGAATATAAGGGCCATTTTTTTGTTACAGGCAAGGAGCTGTTTGCACCCATGATGCACTTTAGGCGACATTGTCACAACCGGCGAGAGGCATTGCTGCCCATTCCCCGACTCCCCTGAGCAGGCACACAAGCGCGCGGATACGTACGCAGTCATACGCACAGGCACTCACTCACACAGGAGTTTACAGCGGCCCTAACTTTATCTTAGACATGTGCACTTCACTGTGCCTTGGGGGTTGGCCCTGATCAGGGGCGTTAATTGCACGAGCAGAGCCAAGCCGAGATTCCAATTTAGCCCCAAATTAATGACTGCACTTGGAATCGAGCCTGGGCCGCTGGCACATCAGAGCGCCGCACTAGACCAAAGGTTTTATTCATCCATGATTGACCAATGGGCTACGGCTTCATAGAATACTCGTGCAGGCCATAGCACGCTTGATTGAAAGCGATCGCAATTCATTTCACAAACTCAACAGAATATCTCTACTATATTGCTATTTAGAATGGGAATTAAACTTTTAAAGAAACAAAAGTGGATCTAGCTCTAGAAAAGCTGGTATTAGATGCACCGAAATTCACTGCTAAATTTTAGTCACATGGACTTATGTAATATTGCCGTTCAGGCTGAGGGAAGTTCTAATTAGAACTGTGCTTCTGTGCACACCTGAAATCTGATCAGATAAGCAGCGCTATTTACCAGGCAATCTGTGTCCAGGCTAATCTAAGAAATAGCTTCAGTTTCAGGCAAAAGCCATAGCAAAAGTGCTTGAGCGAATAGCCAAAACAACCCTGGTAGCTAGAATTTTCTTTTAAGTTTAAAGCTATTCTTCATCAAAACACCAGTATTTGACACTTACATGCGTGCCCTAATGTACAAACTAAATCTGTGGCTAACCCTACCTGTGCCTGCGGCGAGGTGGCCGCACTCGAGAGGAGGGTACGTCGTCCTCTAAATGTCGAACTTCTACTTGAAGTCGAGTTTGGCTTTGCTGATTTAGCGCGGCGAATTCTTCGAATAATCATGCAGCTCAGGATGAGGCCGAGGGCAGATAAAATCGGCAAAATTATGCAACTCAGTCCACACTGATAGTAGAAAGCTGAAGAAAGTGGGGTTAGTAAGTGGCAGAGTAGTTACACATCGAACACTTAGGCTCGCAACAGTTACAACCTCAAAGTTACGAGGGGTAATAAGCAAATGAAGATACACTACCTGAAAATTTAACGATTAAGAATAGTTGCTTAAGTAAGCACTCTCGAGTGCTTACATGTGGAATGACCAATTAATTTGGGTCGACTCCACGCTGGCTGTGGGTTGACTGTTATCAAAAGTCGCTTTAATGGCAGCCAACAGAATACGAACGAGTACAGTTTATAATATTAAAAACGCTCATTTGTTTTTATTCTGGAGTGTGAGTAGAGCAAACGTGCTCAGTGCTCATGAGGACCAGCCCTTAAGGCCCAGAGAGGTACATGCCTGACGCTTAGAAAGTCAGGGCCGCAGTACACCTTGTGGGAGCGTGCGTATGAGTGCGTGCCTGTGTGCAGTATTGAGGCGCTCGTACGCTCGTATGTGATCAGGAGTGAGCGGAACGCGGCAGCTGATTGCGGACAAGGTCGCCGAAGACGTAGCGTCGGGGTGCTCGCAGGTCTCTTGCATTACGCTCGTATTAATACGAGTACAAATGTAGCAACGTGTAGTGTAGATTTAAGTGGTAAAAAACCTTTGAACTTGCATTGGAACAATTAACAGTGATTGAATGCATCGTTTGACTCACTGTCAGCATCGCTTGCTAACTCAATTTCCACATCCGGGTATGTCACTCCCGACTGATTAACGCTGCATCTCACTAGCCAGTCTCTTTTCTGCTCTTGTTTCATAATATTCAACCTGTGAGTGCTGCTGAAGCCGTCTTGCTGCAATAGAAGACATCAGATATTGTTGCAGTAACTTCTGAATAAAAAGCATTATTACAAAATCAAAGAACCGTACAGCAAGCTTAATTAGATGCTCCAGGACATCTTCTTTGGGCTTGACAAGCCAGCAGCTGTGCTGAACATTCCAAATGCTGCACTTCAGTGACGTCACTTGTACAACCTGATACGAGTACTGGATGTTGTCTACATGAATGGCAGTTGTGCAAGGCTCTGAAATGAGGAGATTTTATGGCTCTTCCAATCGGGCGTATAGGAGATTCTCTAATGCAAGCACTTACCGCTGATGCTTGAAATATCGATATCTTTCATGACTTCTCCTTGACTTGTACTTTTATAGCTGCTACTGCATCTCACGGTGCCATTCAGCATGTCTGACGTGACTGTGACAACAAATTCAGACTTTACTTCAGTTAGCGACATGTTGATGCTGTTCCTGATATAAGCCTGTCTAGTCTGGAAGTTTATTTCATGGAAAAGTACATGATTGGGCAAGGTACAGCATTTTCAACAATAATATAATACTACTTACCTTACTAAAATGCTCATTCAGTTCCCAGGTGCTGCTGCCAGAGATAATTTGGCACCTGTGCTGCTGAGGAGGATAAGCTGGGCTTGAGAAAAAGTACACCTTGGCTCTGCGACCAATCACCCACACGGTTGATAACGACAGTTCAACACTTGGTGTGACTGAAAAGTGCATGTTTCGCTTTGTAATCTTCAAAGCGGACTTAAAATACATTTTTTAACTCAGGCAGACACTTCTTTCTCACCAACGATTCCAATGGTCTGCTCGATTCGAATCCCTGGCCGATCAGGCAGAAGACAGGTGAGCAGTGCTCCGTGCAGCGAGAAATTGGCTGTGAACTCGAATTCAGCTTGCTGCTTTTGGCTTCGTAGCTGAAAAAGCGAATTTTGTATCAAGTCAGTGCAAGAAGTATTGATAGCACGCTATAAAGAAGAGTTGAGCAGACCAGTCTCGGCTCCAGAGTTGCGCCATTGCTTAGGTTAAAGAAGCATTGAATTGATTCGCTGGTACATCTTGAAACAGAGAAGCAGGCTTCAACTCCATCGTGCAAGGCGGACAGGTCTCTCAGAGGGCAAAAACGGTTGTCAGTTACTGTGAGGCTCAGCGGTAGAAAGCGACCTACAAGAAAAATTGCACCTGCTTCTAAAGCACTTAATTCACAATAAGCTATGATTCAGTGATAACTTCATAAAATTTAAAAGTCTCTTTGGAACCTGTTAATGAGACGCGGCCCTCCAGCTAAGTCCAGCAGTTCTCAGCTACTTAGCACAAGGAAACGAACTACGGCTGAAGTGTGAAATGGATGGATTTATTAATTTCATTATTATGATAAGATAATTCAAATGAAGCAGCTTACTTGATCTACTCCGTTCACCCCAATCTGCCTCCAGCGGTCGCTGCTGCCGAAGGCCTCCCAGCTGGCGCGGCACGGATCCTCCAGCTGCAGCTCCAGCGGGAGGCTCGAGGCTCCGACCGCTGACACAGGCGAGCCGACCGGAGCTGCTGCGTGCCACTGGCCATCTGCAACACGAGTGCTTGGCTGCTAGCTGGTCTCACACTGTCTCAGAGTGCTAATTAGATGCTAGCTGGTCTCACACTGTCTCAGAGTGCTAATTAGATGCTAGCTGGTCTCACACTGTCTCAGAGTGCTAATTAGATGCTAGCTGGTCTCACACTGTCTCAGAGTGCTAATTAGATGCTAGCTGGTCTCACACTGTCTCAGAGTGCTAATTATGCTAGCTGGTCTCACACTGTCTCAGAGTGCTAATTAGATGCTAGCTGGTCTCACACTGTCTCAGAGTGCTAATTAGATACTAGCTGGTCTACTGTCTCAGAGTGCTAATTAGATGCTAGCTGTCTTACACTGTCTCAGAGTGCTAATTTAGATGCTAGCTGGTCTCACACTGTCTCAGAGTGCTAATTAGATGCTAGCTGGTCTCACACTGTCTCAGAGTGCTTAATTAGATGCTAGCTGGTCTCACACTGTCTCAGAGTGCTAATTAGATGCTAGCTGGTATCATAGTGTCTCAGAGTGCTAATTAGATGCTAGCTGGTCTTACACTGTCTCAGAGTGCTAATTAGATGCTAATTAGATGCTAGCTGGTCTCACACTGTCTCAGAGTGCTAATTAGATGCTAGCTGGTCTCACACTGTCTCAGAGTGCTAATTAGATGCTAGCTGATCTCACACTGTCTCAGAGTGCTGATTAGATGCTAGCTGGTCTCACACCGTCTCAGAGTGCTAATTAGATGCTAGCTGGTCTCACACTGTCTCAGAGTGCTAATTAGATGCTAGCTGGTCTCACACTGTCTCAGAGTGCTAATTAGATGCTAGCTGGTCTCACACTGTCTCAGAGTGCTAATTAGATACTAGCTGGTCTCACACTGTCTCAGAGTGCTAATTAGATGCTAGCATCACACTGTCTCACACTTTGGGTCCAAGGCTCCCTCTGCCTCATCATGCATCATGAGAATGAGTCGGTCAGCGTCACTCACCCCAGTCTCGCACGCTTACCGCCTCCAGCATCATCGGCTTGCGTCAGCTGCATCACAAGCCACGAGGCCCGGGCCGCACAGCAGCAGGGAATCGGTTTGTCTCTGACTGCGACTCTCCCACCAACGGCAGTGCGCGCCGCTGGGTTGCCAGGTGCGCAGAACGTCAGCCCTGCTCAGCTGCACTGTCACTGAAAAGAGTAGATAGTGCTTTACTTTCAATCTCTGTGTTAGCTGGAGTTGATATGCATTTTACGTGCTAAATTTCGCTGCCTCACCGGCTTGACTCGTGGAGGAGCAGTCTGGGTTGCTGGCGGTGAATCTCGTGTTGCATAGCACCAACAACTGCAGCAATTTGTAAAAATCCTTCTTGAAAATCTAATATTTAGCTAAAGAAAGCTTTCGCTAATGTCGATTTTTACTTAAAAGTTTTACGCAGTGTGCGATGGATGCAGCTTGGACTTGAAGATTTTATGACTGCCTGCTTTGTTTACATCAATATGC
>NIVC01002251.1:0-41836 GCA_002269645.1 Macrostomum lignano | reverse complement strand
GAAGCGGAAGGCGCTGTTCTTGCCGTAGCCGCCGCCGGTGCTTGTCGCGTCATCGGATTCTGACTTGGCGGCCGGTGCTCGATCAGGCAGCGCAGTCCATGCTCACCGAGTCTGCGAGACGGCCGGTGGGGTTTTGACAGTTGTTTAAATCTATATTTCTAATGCCGCTACTTGCTACTGATCATTGATTTTGTTAGTAGTATGACAAAGACAACTATAGTATATTTTAATAAGTAAATAAAAATATTAAATCTTCTCAATTAATATCCCTACCTAATCCTTGCCTACCCCTTATTAATGCATTACGTTAAAATAAACTGATGCACGCACGCCCGCCTATGATCTAAAAGTAAAACTAGAATCTACACTAAAATAAATCTATAAACAGGCAAATGGTACATGCTTAACCTAATAGCATCGCCTCTTGTCTTAACATGAGTATGCGTTGCTTTAAGCGAAGATAGCTCAAATTCATACTTGTACTGTACGAGCTTGGTTAGCCTTCATCACTGGCGTACGTACCTGACATAGCTGCCATTTTAGATGCAACAAATGGCTGAATTTGACCCGAAGCTCCGGGAGACGTCGCGGATGGAACTCCTCGGCCAGCGAGCACAAATTATTTTACTATCGATCCAACGATTATTTTTTATAGAAAGCCAAATGCGCAATTCCGCAATTCCCGATCGTTTTGCTTTTTGGCGCACGGCGGAAGGAGGGCTTATTACGGACTAGACGGAGCCGAGAGCTGAGCTAAAGTTGAGCCGCCACTCCCAGCCCCACTGTGTATCTTATCTAGCCAGGCCGGAGAGTTTGGGTGAAATGGGGGAGACGGCTTTAATTAGCATTGAGTCCAGAAGCCTCCTTGGACCGCGTGTTAGCAAGTTTAGTGCGCCCAGATTAGGGGGTCCCACAAACCCCGGCTTTGCACGAAGAATTTGCGGTGAGGCGGGTGGCGGCTGAGCAAGCTCAGTGGCGCGAGCTCTGAAGAGAAAAGCCGGAGAGGAAGAGAATTGAAAAAAGGTAAGACGCTTAGCGAACAAGGCTTTACTCTGCTGGAATTCTTGCGGGCGCGCGCGGAGGGGGTGGGCGGCTTCACTCCCGAGCGAAAGCCAGAGATTATTGATTAAGAGTCCCGGGGAGAGAGTGGGGTGGTGGGTTTATGGCGGGCCGGCCGGCGGAGGCGCAGACCCCTCACTGTGGCTTTGTACACTGGAGGGTTTGCTGGGCAGGGGTTAAGCCGGGCGCTGGCTGATTCCACTGGGGCGTGGCGCAGCTTTAATTCAATGGGGGGGGGGGGTCAAGCCAGGCCAAGCTCTCCGGCCGTCTACTCTTCCTATTAGAGTCGCACAGCCGCCGGCACACAATCGCAGGCTCACAGCGACTTAACCCGGGCCGCTTAGTTAATAAGGCCCGCCTCAATCTCTCCTTCCACTCGCTCTGCTAGGGCCCTAGAACAGTCGAAAACTAAGCCGAAATGGTATACAAATAAAAAGGCCAGAGGAACTAAAGCTAGAGCTATACCTACCTACCGGTTTGAAAAACCAGAAGGTATTAAACCTGACGAAGCGCTTATTTCCAACTCGCTAGATTAATTCCAGATTGAGTTACAATCAAAGGTTTGAGTCTGCAGAGCTCGCACCGAGAATGCTCAGCTCAGATTAATGCCGCTCTCAAATCCAGGCACAGCAGCAGCTGAGGATCGCTTTTTAAAAACAAAAATCTGTATTGATCAAGCCAGCAATCTCTTGCCTTGAAATCTGTCTACACAGGCAGGCAACAGCTCGTTATCCGCAAGGCTTGCGTGTGCAGCCTGCAGCAACCCTCGTAGGGGTGGGGCCGGCCTGAATCCGCCAAACAGGGCGAAAATGATAATCCAATGCATTTTTGGCTCACTTGTTCCCCATCCCAGGGCGCTTAAATCCCATTGATTTGTTCCCTTAGCCTGATCTGCAGCAGTGTACGGCAGCGCCTTAGACAGCTGTTAGGCTGCCAGCACGGCATCAGCTGCGAGGACAGCCGAGAAGGGCTTTCTGCTCATGCGGAATTCTGCATAATCCTGCTTTGATTGTTTCCGAGTGTGAAACAGCCCACGCATTCATCAATCCAATTGATTTGGCGTTGTTCTCAAATCACATTGGCTTTTCTTTATAGTTCACAATCCACTGGTTCAGTGCAATAATCCACTGGCTGGCTCCATAATCCACAGCTTAATTAGCAAAATCTGGAGTCTAATATCATAATCCGGGGTCTATTTATCATAATCCGCAGGCACTTTACCACAACTCATATATGAACTATTAATAACATTAATAGCCGTCATCACATGACCTGCATTCTTACGCGCACTATCCATTACATAAGTGTCAAACTACTTCAAAAAAGCATTTAATTTACAGAAGACAAATCGACAAACAAGTAAGTGTAAGAGGGTTATAAATACTAATTAAGAACATAAAAATTATTTATCGTCAGCTGTATTATTATTGCAAAAGTAAAAAGCAGCAAATTCGTGTAAACTGGTGGCTGCACCGCGCAGCAAGCAAGCAATCAAATAAATAGACACTGTAGTAAAACTGTATTAAAAGCCATAATCGGGTCGGACTTCAAATGCATCAGTTAAAATTATTTTAAACAAAGTTATAAAGTGGGATTGGCCTTTGAAGCATAAAAAAATCAGTACATAAAAAGTTAACTGCTATGTCTATGATCACGTGACAAAGTAGCCAAACTTAAATACAAAGTTAACTGCTGTCTATGGTCACGTGACAAAGTGGCCCGACTTCAATACAAAGTTAACTGCTGTCTATGGTCACGTGACAAAGTGGCCCGACTTCAATACAAAGTTAACTGCTGTCTATGGTCACGTGACAAAGTAGCCAAACTTCAATACAAAGTTAACTGCCGTCTATGGTCACGTGACAAAATGGCCCAACTTCAATACAAAGTTAACTGCTGTCTATGGTCACGTGACAAAGTAGCCAAACTTAAATACAAAGTTAACTGCTGTCTATGGTCACGTGACAAAATGGCCCAACTTCAATACAAAGTTAACTGCTGTCTATGGTCACGTGACAAAGTGGCCCGACTTCAATACAAAGTTAACTGCTGTCTATGGTCACGTGACAAAGTAGCCAAACTTCAATACAAAGTTAACTGCCGTCTATGGTCACGTGACAAAATGGCCCAACTTCAATACAAAGTTAACTGCTGTCTATGGTCACGTGACAAAGTAGCCAAACTTCAATACAAAGTTAACTGCTGTCTATGGTCACGTGACAAAATGGCCCAACTTCAATACAAAGTTAACTGCTGTCTATGGTCACGTGACAAAGTGGCCCGACTTCAATACAAAGTTAACTGCTGTCTATGGTCACGTGACAAAGTGGCCCGACTTCAATACAAAGTTAACTGCTGTCTATGGTCACGTGACAAAGTAGCCAAACTTCAATACAAAGTTAACTGCCGTCTATGGTCACGTGACAAAATGGCCCAACTTCAATACAAAGTTAACTGCTGTCTATGGTCACGTGACAAAGTAGCCAAACTTCAATACAAAGTTAACTGCTGTCTATGGTCACGTGACAAAATGGCCCAACTTCAATACAAAGTTAACTGCTGTCTATGGTCACGTGACAAAGTAGCCAAACTTCAATACAAAGTTAACTGCTGTCTATGGTCACGTGACAAAATGGCCCAACTTCAATACAAAGTTAACTGCTGTCTATGGTCACGTGACAAAGTGGCCCGACTTCAATACAAAGTTAACTGCTGTCTATGGTCACGTGACAAAGTAGCCAAACTTCAATACAAAGTTAACTGCCGTCTATGGTCACGTGACAAAATGGCCCAAAAGAATTCACGGTATATTAGCTCGCATCACTGGAAAGTTCTAGAAGGAAAATCTCAACAACTGCCTCGACTGTCTAACTGACCAGCACTTGCGGGATCAACACTCAGTCATCTCCGCAGCGGTCAGGACGTCAAATTCCCGGTCAGTCAGCCGCACCATACACTCGGCTGGGAGCAGCTTCAGCAGGGCATCAATTGTAGGCAAGCCGCCCAGCCCGGCAGCGTGTCCGATCACGATCAGCTTGCGCTTTGCCCGCGTCACCGCCACGTTAAATCGGCGCGGATCGCTCAGGATGGAGCTGGCGGAGGCTGCGCCGGCTTCTCGGCGAGCCATGGACAGCAAGATGAGGCTCTTGTCCCGACCCTGGAACTGGTCGATTGTGCTGGCCTCAACGCCAGTCAACTGCGAGCCGGACTCGGCGCTAAGGCGGCGTCGGAGCAGCGCGACCTGATCGCGGTAGGGCGACATCAGGCCGACGTCTGCCGGTGCCGCGGCGGCGGGGCAGAGCAGGCGGAGGAGACTGACGGCCAGCGACGCCTCCAGCGGGTTGGCGAGGCTCGAAGACCCCGATGCTTGGCCCGCGAGGCTGCTGCGGCGGCCGCATGACTCCGCCTGGACCGAATCCTGCGAAAGGGATTAGACCATAGACAGCATGAGTGAGGATGGGAGTGACAATGGAGACTGGCTATGTTGCACTAGAGTAACCTTGCTGAATTGGAGAGTGACAATGCTGAATTAGAGAGTGACACTGCTGAATTGGAGAGTGACACTGCTGAGTTGGAGAGTGACAATGCTGAATTGGAGAGTGACAATGCTGAATTGGAAAGTGACAATGCTGAATTGGAGAGTGACACTGCTGAATTGGAGAGTGACAATGCTGCATTACATCGATCGAAGCTATAGACTTCAGCAACCACAAACGGATAAAGACGGCACTCACAATGCGCTCGGTGCTGACAAAGACCAGAGAGTGCTCAAGCCTGTCGGACCAGACGGCAGCCAGACAGGCAAGAGGGTCTCGCAGCCGAGGTGGGAGAGTCACAGCCGGCAGAGTGAGTTGGGAGACGGACTCGTGAGCCGTGAGCTCCCCATTGTACAGCAGCTGGTTGGGCAGCTGCAGCAGATAGGAGTTCATTCGGTACTGCTCGGTGAGGGCGAACGTCACCCTGGCTGTGACGGCCTCCCTGTTGAGCAGGCGGCAGAGCAGGCTGCGGCCGAGGCCCAGGGAGGCGGCGCGCCGACTCAGCACCATGGGGGGCAGCTGGTGCGGGTCGCCGACCAGCAGGAAGCGGCCGCCGCTGCCCGACAGGCGGAGAAGCGGCCCGAGACAGGCTGGGAGAGGCGCCTTGATTTCACGAGGGTCAGATGCTTTGGAGTTAGGGTAATGGGATTTTGAGTCTTCTGTCAGTAGGGACTAAGGATCTGTCAGAGAGGCTTAAGGATCTGTCAGAGGGGCTTAAGGATCTGTCAGAGGGGCTTAAGGATCTGTCCGAGAGGATTTAAAATCTGTTAGAGGCTTAATGATCTGTCAGAGAGGGCTAAGGATCTGTCAGAGAGGATTAACGATAAGGAATCGGTTAGTGGGGATTCAGGCGGGATTTTAAATGTGGGATTTGAGTTTACCACTGTAGGACACAGCCCACAGAGCAAGAGCCGGAATGTACCTGCCCGGCCTCATCAATGAGAGCGAAGTCGAACTGGCAGCGGGCCAGGCAGGGGTCCAGCGCCCCTAAGCAGGTGCAGCCGACGACTGGCCGCGACTCAACCAAGGCGCGCACGCCAGCGGAGGTGGCGCCAGAGCTTCCTTCGCGCTGCTGCTGCTGGAGCGACTGCAGCTCGGAGGCAAGGCAGCGAGACCGGATTCGAGGGTGCACTCGGGCCTCCTGGCCGATGCGGAGCAGCCCGACCTGCGGGGCCGCGGCGTCAGGAATGAATGCAGTGTCAGGTGTTTTGTTGCTGGGTGTCAGTGGATGTCAGTAGCTTAGGTGGGTGTCAGGAGTGTCAGGTGTTTTGTTGCTGGGTGTCAGTGGATGTCAGTAGCTTAGGTGGGTGTCAGGAGTGTCAGGTGTTTTGTTGCTGGGTGTCAGTGAATGTCAGTAGCTTAGGTGGGTGTCAGGAGTGTCAGTGGATGTCAGGAGTGTCAGTGGATGTCAGGAGTGTCAGTGGATGTCAGGAGTTTCAGTGGATGTCAGGAGTGTCAGTGGATGTCAGGAGTGTCAGTGGATGTCAGGAGTTTCAGTGGATGTCAGGAGCAGCGGTGGGTGTCAGGAGTGTCAGTGGATGTCAGGAGCAGCGGTGGGTGTCAGGAGAGGGGGTGGGTGTTAGGAGCGGCGGTGGGTGTCAGGAAAAGCAACAGATTATCAAGAAAGGCGGAAACAAAATTCCAAACCAAAATAGGACACAAAAGCAAATTAATAAACCTGCGGATAGGTGTCGGCAATCTTAACCAGAATGTTGTCAACAGCGCTATGTGTGTAGGCCGATACGAGAACCCTGGCGCCCAGGTGAACGAGCGCCGCCACCAGAGCGGCAAGGAAAGTGGTCTTACCTGGCAGTTAAAAATGCACGATGAAAATAGTTACTACAAATCAAAGTAATAACATTTAAATCTTTTTTATGCTCGCTCGGGCGTATTCAGCATGCCAGTGAAGTATGAGACAGACCAGGCCTATGGGCTAAGGTCTGCGATGCTCCACGCCTGCCCCTATCTTCAGTAGGTAAAGGCTGGTGGGAGGTCTGCACCCTCTATTTGCCGCTGGCAGCCGCAGACCCCCCCCCACGCTGTTTTGCAAGCCGACCCAGGGGTACCCGTCCCCGCGAGTGTTCAAGGCAGACCCTAGGGCTGCCGGACTGACTGGGCTCCGGCGCTGGGGACCCATCCAGTGGCTTTTGCCGAACTTGGGTATGCGGGTTTGGTTCGCCAGTCCGCAGACCGTGGTACTGCTCAACGTACCCTCTAATGCCTAAGGTGTTCGACCGTGCCGATGGGCTGGAAGGCCGGGGAGTAGTCCGGTCGCAAGCGGTCCCCCTCTTGGTGTCGGGCCAGCCTTGAGGGTTCTTTTGGCCTACTGCCCGGTCAGGTGGAGCGACCGGGTGGGTACCGCGCCCCTTCGAGGGTAGCCCACCAACTTTTATCATGGCCTTCGAGCCGACTATGGATAATAAACAAGCTATTTCTAGGGACGGGGACCCTTCTAAACCCCAACCTCAGTCCGACGGACCAGCCGGCCCTGCTGGCAGATCCTAACCGACTGATTCAACTGTGGCAAAGGGAGGGCCGGCTGGCTCTGCTGGCAGATCCGACCAGAGCTACCAAACTCAAAGTACCCAAAGACCTGCCAGCTCTGCTGGAGGATCAAAGGGAACCGCGAGCTCTGAGCCTAAAGGACCGGCCAAATCTGGCAGATCCGACGAAGCTCAGCGGGCTCGGCTTGAGCGCAAACGCGCTAAGCAACGCGCCAAAAGGCAGGCCAAGTAGGGAGCTGCGGGGGCCAAAGCGGCGGCGTCCACCATGGACGCTGAAGCAACTGGCGTCCCAAGGCAACCAGACGGGCCGGCCGGTGGAAGCTCCGGTAGTTCAGCGGCGGCGCTCCCTGGAGATGCTGCTGCGGCTGCTGAGGCCGAAACCACGGCGCAACAAATGGCCACTGCCAACAAGGAGGTTCCTTCGGGAGCTACCTTTGCGGCGAAGGCCAAGGCCAAAATCCCGGGAGTGATCATTCAAGGTCGCGACCAGGACTGGACCACTGATCAGCTTCAAAAAGTGTGGAGTGCTATTGACTCCTATCTGATTGAGCTGACTGTCGAGGAGGGAATCTCCATCGGCATTGAATGGATGGTGCTGCGAAGCACATTCGTTCTTATTGCTCCTAGCAGTGAGGAGGACGCTCAGCAGCTGCTTCAGCGGCTGCCGACGGTCTCCTTGGATGCTGACCTCGGCGGAGCCCTTTTTCTTCGCGAAGGCCAGCGTCCAAAGACAATAACCTACGTGGTTTTTGTCCCTGCAAAGAGCACCGCAGCTGGACCAGACGTTATCCGCCGGGTCCTACTGCGCCTGAATCCCGACCTCCCTGCTAGTGGACTGGTGTATCACCGCAATGTCTGCAGGGGGGAGACGGGCAAATCAATCGTCATCGGCCTTTCCAACGCTTGGGCGAGTCGGTACCCTAACGGATCCTCTTTCCAGCTGGGTGCCCTCAAGCTCAAGATGCGCCGAGGAAAGTCTGCCAAGGGGAAGGCTTCTGCCAACCCCGGCATCTCCGGCAAGAGCGGGGCGCAGTCTAAGGCACAAGGAAAGGCGCAAGCCGATCCCAAAGCCGGAGCTGCGTCTGGCCCCTCTGCTAGCAGCAATTCGGCGACCGCGGTGACGGCTCCGGCCAAGCCCCGGGAAGCGAACCTGCTAGCAGGAGAAGGAGTTGAGGACGAGGCTGGGTCTTCGGAATCCGAGCTCTCCTCGGCCACCCTGGTGGGGTCTGAAGGCAAAGATACAGATGAGGAAGCTTCCTCCATCCTGTCATCGGAGCCCGAGGACTCTGCTGGGGGGGGGGGCTGGTGGGGGTGAGGAGGCCATAGACGTCGACCAACTCCCATCTCCCAGTCAAGCCCCAACGGCCTGGGACGAGGACGATTTGCTTTCCAAGTCTCCTTGATGGCCCGGGGTTCTAGCCAGCTATTGCATTTAATACAGTACGACTAAGCTCCACGCTGCCAAAGGAGCGACATTCTGTCTGCAAATAAATTTACAGCATTGCGTATCTGCGTCAGTAAATCTGATGAAGATTGCTGAGCTGTACAGGCCAGGCCTCATCCTGATCCAGGAACCCTGGATGCGCACCGGTAAGTTGCCCAACATTCCTTCTGACTACTCTGACTTTTATGTGTGTGGCCCGGGGAACAGCCGCCCCAGAGCGGCTATCCTCGCTGCCAGCCATCTCCAGACTTGGCTGAGGACTGATCTCTCAGATGGAGACCACTGTGTCATCCAATCTAATCATATCTCTCCGCGGACGTGTCTTGCTGCTTCGATTTATATTCCAGGCGACAGAGACCCTGCACCTGGGAGTCTACTGCGCCTTGCGCAGTACTGCGAGTCCCAGAACGCTGAGCTGTGCTTAGGGGGCGACCTCAACGCACACCATAAGCACTGGGGCAGCAAAGACACCAATACTAGAGGGGAGGAGCTTCTGGCCCTTATCTCTAACACAAACCTCATGCTCTGCAACCGCGGTAGAACTCCTATCTTTAACAATGGCAGATGGACTGAGGTCCTCGATGCCACACTCGTTACCCCAAGACTCTTTGACAGAGTTGAGGAGTGGAGAGTCTGGTCTGAGGAGCCCTTCCTGTCCGATTGAGACCTGCGAGGATGTGGATCATGCGGCTGAGACGCTGACAGGTTGCATTATTGCAGCCTTTGAAGCGGCCTGCCCTGTCCGTGCCTACAAAGGCAAGACCTCGGCACCGTGGTGGAACCCGGAGCTGGGGAAACTCAGGCGGAAGGCCAAAAGCCTTCATCGCCGTGCCATGAAGACCGGAAACCCAGAGGACATGGAGCTTTTCCGACAAGCCTCCCGCAACTTCAAATCTGAAGTGCGCAAGGCCAAGGAATGTAAATGGCGCTAATTCTGCAATGAATTGGATCAAGACAGACCTACTTCTAGGCTTGTCAAGGCCCTTACAATGGACAAAATGTCAAAATTAGCCATGATCAGAAAAGATGATGGCTCTCTTACTAAAGACCCTGAAGAAGTGCTTCAGTATATGCTCAGCACATTCTTTCCGACGGTACCCACTGCTAGATTGGAACCCAACCATTCGATGGATGGAACCACCCTAGCGGCGGGCATTATCACTGAAGACTTAATCGCTCGTGCGGTCAGAACCTTCAAGCCCTTCAAATCTCCTGGACCTGATGGTATCTACTCTGTTCTTCTTCGTGAAGCAGCCAAGATACCCTCGTTCTTGAGACTTACCCGCAATCTCATGCGGGCCTCTATCCAGCTGGGATACGTTGCCAAGTGCTGGACCGAAGCTCGGGTAGTCTTCATTCCCAAACCTGGGAAGGGTGACTACCAGAGCGTCAAGGCCTTTAGGCCAATTAGCTTAACGTCAGCAATGCTAAAGCTGACTGAGAGGCTTATTCTCTGGCGGCTGCTTTCATGCGATGCGAGCTGACAGCAATACCCCTCAGCAATCACCAGCACGTCTTCCGTACTGGGAGGGCGACTGACAGCGCCCTGCATGCGATAGTCGGAAGATTGAACTAAGCCGCCTCACCCGCATAGCGACCTGTGCCTCAACATTCTCAACGAGTGTCAGGCCAATCGCGTCTTTTACCGATGGCATTGCCTCAACGCTCAACCTGAGACAACGCTAATCGACTCGCGCGATACCATCAATGACCACTGGAACCCTGGTGAGCTTCACTGCTACACCGATGGTTCTAAGCAGTCAGCCAACACCGGTTTTGGTGTTGGAATCTTCTTGAACGGGAGGGTCATCGCAACCCACGCTCAGTACACGGGGGTCAACTCCAGTGTCTTCCAAAATGAAGTTCTCGCCATCAGCTCCTGCACCGCAGAGCTCCTCGCCACTGGCGTAACCGGTAAGAACATTTTCCATTGGGACAGCCAAGCTGCCTTGCACGCCATCAGTGGCTGTAGTACCAATTCTGCTACAGTCCTCGACTGTATCAAACTCCTCAACATGTTGGGCTCCACCAATAAATTCACCTTTAAGTGGGTTCCGGGGCATGTGGGGATCCGAGGAAATGAGTTGGCTGACGCCCTTGCTAAAGTTGGCGCCTCCGGCTCCTCTCTCGGTCCCGAACCCCTTGTCCCGATTCCTGGCTCCCGACTCGCGCATCAAAGCGTGGATCAGGACCCAGCACCGCTCGACTTGGGCGAACTGCACCACCTGCAGGCAATCCAGAGGCGCTGTCCCTCAGCCCTCTCACCAGCTCCGGAAGCTCCTCTTGCGCCTCTCGCGCAGAGACATCCGGGCTGCCACCATGACCCTCTCAGGTCACGGCTGCTTCTCTAGGCACCAGTACCTGCAGGGCAACGCCACCAACGCCATCTGCAGTTTCTGTAACTCAGGTGACGGAACCGCTGAGTATTTCGTCAGCATCTGTCCCGCCTTTATGCGAGCCAGACTCACTTACCTCGGGCCACACACATCTATTACTGAAGCGTGCAAACCCGAAACTTTAATCAGCTCATGCGCTACCTCCGGGCCACCCGCAGGGCTGAACTCTCCTTTCCAGAGAGCACCATAGCTGCTGGCGACACTGGGGGACCTCCCTGGGCGGCGCCAACCCTTCGTCCATAGCGACGCGTCGGCCGTTCAGGGATTAGCGGAATGGGCGTTCGCGCCTTCCCGCTGTGTCCCCCCGGGACAGCCCTGCAGCTAAGCAAGTAAGTAAATGCTTTTTATAACTTACCGGTTCCAGGATAGCCTTTGAGCAGGACGAAGTCCTTGGCTGCTAGGGTCGCTAGAAGGCACTTGCGCTGCTCCCTGTTCAGCGGCACCGCAAATTGTCGCACTGAAATCAATGCGTTTCAGTTTAGTGTAAATATAGCTGGCATGCGCAAGTAGCACTACTGCCTGCGTAAGTAATATAATTCAGACCTGACACGACGGTCGCATGATCGAAGCTGGTCACCTCGGGCGGCCGCCTGTCAATGAGAAGCTCTCGCAGTCTTGTGCTGAAAGAAGCAAACAAAAAACTAATTTTGAGAAGCAAAGCAGAGGTTTGAGAAGATTGAAAAAAACCAGCCCCACCTGATAGGGGAATCTTCCATTAGCATAACCAGGTAGGATAGGCAAATTCCTATAGATTTTTGCGAGTTGCTTTTTCGTATCCGATAATGCAGGTCCGTCTTCTTCAGCGGTCTGCAGGTAGAAGTTGGTGGCGATTTAGCAGGATGCTACAATTATCCCTTTCGCTTAAACGGCTCCACCCGTCCCCTAAACAAGCTATCCCAGTCCCCTAATAGGCTCCATCCATTCACTAATTGTCCCTATCTATTCCCTAACCGGTTCTCTAATTGGCTCTCCCTATTCCCTAATCAGCTCTATCAGTCCCCTAATCGGCTCTATATATTCCTTATCTGGTTCTCCCTATCCCCTAATCGGCTGTCCATATCCCCTAATCGGCTCTCCCTATCCCCTAATCGGCTCTCCCCATCCCTTAACCACCTAAGGCTATCCCAGCATGCCCCTGCACACCTGTCGCACAGCAGAGCCAGTCGGTCGCAGGCCATCTCCCTGACCAAGCCGGCGCACAGCCCGACCAGGCAGCCATCCGCCGAGTCCACCACAGCGAAGTCGCCCTCGGAGGCCACGTCCGTCAGCGGTGGCTCGTCGGTGCTGACGGCGACGGGAATTCAGCA
Organism: Macrostomum lignano; assembly: GCA_002269645.1. Classification (NCBI taxonomy): domain Eukaryota; kingdom Metazoa; phylum Platyhelminthes; family Macrostomidae; genus Macrostomum; species Macrostomum lignano. The sequence goes on along the minus strand of NIVC01002251.1, from coordinate 29,590 downwards.
ATGGGGGGGGAGATAACAGAAGTGCAAGGTTGTCATGGCAACACGATGAAAACAATAATCAAGAAACTCAAAATATATCATTGATGTTTACTCGAAAATGATTTTTAAATCCCAAAAATTGCAGTCTTGAATCCCTTTTAGGATGCATGAATCTTTAAAAAATTATATTGCTAATATTAACAGAAAGAGTTAATCCTATACGAGTACTCGTAATTTAATCCCCAGATTTACAAATCACACAGAAGCTTCATCAATCCTTCAAATTAATCCTATTCTTTTCAATCATTCTATTCTAATATTTAGTTTCTCACCCTAATCCCTAAACCAAAATTCCAATCTCTTATCCCCAATCCCCGATCCCAAATCCCAAATGCCTAATCCCCAATCCCAAATTGCTAATCCCTTATCCCTAATACCTAAACCCTAATCCCCAATCATAATCCCTAAACCCCAAAACTTAATCCCCATTCCCTTATCCGCGTAATCCCAAAACCCTAATCCCTTATCTCTAATCCCAAAACCCCGATCCCTTATCCCTAATCTCTAAACCCTAATACCTAATCCTGTCAGGAATCGATAATCTAACTAGGCATTCCCCACCTATGCCAAGTAATTACTCGCCCCGCGCTCACCCAGCAACCCGGAAGCGGACCAGAGTCTGCTGGCCGGAGCCGCCGTCCCGACCGCCGGCCGGCCGCTGCCCCTCGAACAGCAGAGTGGCGGATGCAGCCGCGGCAGCTGACGTAGCCTCAGCCTCCGCTTGGCCAGCCTGACGCTCCATCAGCAGCAGGCGACTCCAGTGGCCAAAGTAGGCCGCGTGCCTCTCGCTCAGGTGGCGCATCGCCTTCTCGGCAGATGGCCGACCGCCGAAACTGCAGCCGGCCTCGCCTGGCAAGGGGTGGGGGGTCGCGCTGAGCGTTAAAATCTGACAGCTTGGATTAGGGGATCAGGGATCAAGGGATCAGGGATCAAGTAATCAAGGGATCAGGGAGTAGGGATCAACGATCTGGGATCAAGTGATCATGGGTCAAATATCTGGGATGTGGGATCAGGGATCGGGAATCAATTATCAGGGATCAGGGATCAAGGGATCAGGGATCAAGGGATCAGGGATCAAGGGATCAGGGATCAAGGGATCAGGGATCAAGGGATCAAGGGATCAGGGATCAAGGGATCAAGTGATCATGGGTCAAATATCTGGGATGTGGGATCAGGGATCGGGAATCAATTATCAGGGATCAGGGATCAAGGGATCAGGGATCAAGGATCAATGATCTGGGATCAAGTGATCGTGGGTGAATAATCTGGGATGTGGGATCAGGGATCAGGAATCAATTCTCAGGGGTCAAGGGATCTGGGATCAAGGGATCTGGGGTCAAGGGATCTGGGGTGAAAGGATCTGGGGTCAAGGGATCTGGGGTCAAGGGATCTGGGGTGAAAGGATCTGGGATCAAGGGATCACCTTTTGCCAGCCGATGCAGCAGTGAGCAGCTGAGCAGCTGCGGGCAGGCAGCGCACCAGCGGTCCCTGCCGGTCAGCGGGTCGGGCAGCGGCGCAAGCCGAACTTCGCAAGCCTCGGTGCTGCCTCCGTCGCCTTCATCAACGACGACAGGGGGCCGGGCCAGCCAGCCGGCCAGCTCGTTGCGCAGCTGCAGGAGACCGCAGCGCCGGGACCTGTCAGGACGGAACAGCTGCTGCTGTGGGCCGTCGCGCAGGTACAGCAGCAGAGCGCCGTCAGCGCCGTCAGCTGTTGATGAGTTCTCGGCTTCGGGGCCGTCAAGCATCATTGAGTACAGCAGGGCCTGGCATGGTTGAGCACAATGTTGAGGCTTGAGCTCTGCGTGTGAAATTGTTGCTATCCACCAGACGTTTCTAACAAATCTAGCTACCGATTCTAACAGATCTAGCTACCGATTCTAACAAATCTAGCTACCGATTCTAACAAATCTACCTACCGATTCTAACAAATCTAGCTACCGATTCTAACAAATCTACCTACCTATTCTAACAAATCTACCTACCGATTCTAACAAATCTACCTACCGATTCTAACAAATCTAGCTACCGATTCTAACAAATCTACCTACCGATTCTAACAAATCTACCTACCGATTCTAACAAATTTAGCTACCGATTCTAACAAATCTAGCTACCGATTCTAACAAATCTAGCTACCGATTCTAACAAATCTACCTACCGATTCCAAAAAATCTACCTACCGATTCCAAAAAATCTAGCTACCGATTCTAACAAATCTACTTACCTATTCTAACAAATCTAGCTACCGATTCTAACAAATCTACCTACCGATTCTAACAAATCTACCTACCAATTCCAAAAAATCTAGCTACCGATTCTAACAAATCTACTTACCGATTCTAACAAATCTAGCTACCGATTCTAACAAATCTACCTACCGATTCCAACAAATCTAGCTACCGATTCTAACAAATCTAGCTACCGATTCCAACAAATCTAGCTACCGATTCTAACAAATCTAGCTACCGATTCTAACAAATCTACTTACCGATTCTAACAAATCTAGCTACCGATTCTAACAAATCTAGCTACCGATTCCAACAAATCTACCTACCGATTCCAACAAATCTAGCTACCGATTCTAACAAATCTAGCTACCGATTCCAACAAATCTAGCTACCGATTCCAACAAATCTAGCTACCGATTCTAACAAATCTAGCTACCGATTCCAACAAATCTAGCTACCGATTCCAACAAATCTACCTACCGATTCCAACAAATCTACCTACCGATTCCAACAAATCTCGCCAGCCCGCGTGCTGCTTACCTGTCCAACGTGCTCGTGGCTGAAGCTCGCCCGGCCAGTTTTAAGTTCAACTGGCAGCCGCTTGTCGCCGCCCGCAGCGTCAGCCACCAGCAGGCTGACGTCCACCTTGCCCTTCAGGCCGAATCTTCGGCTGCCGACGCTCTCCTCGATGTCCGCCACGCCGTTCACCCGCAGACCGTCGCTGCCATCGTCGTCGTGATGGCGGCGAAGCCAGTCGACGATGTGCTTGACAAACTGGGACACCTCGGCCAGCAGCTCGGACTCGGACAGTCCCAGCGCCGCCAGCTGCTGCGCCAGCTGCCCGGAATTCACCAGCTGCGCCGCTGCCGCCGAGGCTGACGCCTCCGTCACGGGAGCCGTCTGATGGCGAACCAGCAGCTGCGGGCGAGCCGAGCAAACAGTTCAACTTGGGGGACTATCGAGATATTCGTGTCCAAGAGGTTCTTCCCCTAGTGCATTTTGCCCGCAATGCTTCGGGAATTCAGATAAATATTCCCTACTTTATCCATTAGAGTAACCGCGTCTGACTCTTCACGATACGACCTCTGGATTGAATCCGTGCATATCATCCACTGCGGATCCCATATGATCCACTGCGGATCCCATATGATCCACTGCGGATCCCATATGATCCACTGCGGATCCCATATGATCCACTGCGGATCCCATATGATCCACTGCGGATCCCATATGATCCACTGCGGATCCCATATGATCCACTGCGGATCCCATATGATCCACTGCGGATCCCATATGATCCACTGCGGATCCCATATGATCCACTGCGGATCCCATATGATCCACTGCGGATCCCATATGATCCACTGCGGATCCCATATGATCCACTGCGGATCCAATATGGTCTACTGGGGATCCCATATGGTCTACTGGGGATCCAATATGGTCTACTGGGGATCCCATATGGTCTACTGGGGATCCAATATGGTCTACTGGGGATCCCATATGGTCTACTGGGGATCCCATATGGTCTACTGGGGATCCCATATGGTCTACTGGGGATTCCATATGGTCTACTGGGGATCCCATATGGTCTCATTAGGATCCCATATGATCTCCTTAGGATCCCATATGATCTCCTTAGGATCCCATATGATCTCCTTAGGATCCCATATGATCTCCTTAGGATCCCATTGATCTCCTTAGGATCCCATATGATCTCATTAGGATCCCATATGATCTCATTAGAATCCCATATGATCTCCTTAGGATCCCATATGATCTCATTAGGATCCCATATGATCTCATTAGGATCCCATTTGATCTCATTAGAATCCCATTTGATCTCATTAGAATCCCATTTGATCTCATTAGGATCCCATATGATCTCATCAGGATCCCATATGATCTCCTTAGGATCCCATATGATCTCATTAGGATCCCATACGATCAAACTTATTATGCGAATGATTAATTACCGAACCTAAAATACCCGGTGGTGATTCTGTGAGTTATGAGCCAGTTAGAAACCAAAAAGATTTCCATGTTTAGTTCGGACTTAGTGAAATCAAACATTTATATTCAAATGAAATGCAAAGTATGAGGCTGGGCCAGTCTGACTTACATCCTGAAACAGCTGGTGCACAACGCTGCCCAGCAGCATGACTTTGTTCTCGCCTTCCAACGATGTGTACATTGAGTCCAGCACCGACCTGTAACAGCGTGGCGGCACATGACAGTGGATTCGGGCATATTTCCCTACGGCATTGTCTGCAGATCTTTATTTTATCTCAATTCTAGATAAATTGTCCAGGTCTCAGTCTCCAGTCCTAAGATCCCAAGTCACCAGCCCTCAGATCCCCAGTTTCGAGTCCTCAGATCCCCAGTTTCGAGTCCTCAGATCCCAAATCCCCAGCCCTCAGATCCCCAGTTTCGAGTCCTCAGATCCCAAATCCCCAGCCCTCAGATCCCCAGTTTCGAGTCCTCAGATCCCAAATCCCCAGCCCTCAGATCCCCAGTTTCGAGTCCTCAGATCCCAAATCCCCAGCCCTCAGATCCCCAGTTTCGAGTCCTCAGATCCCAAGTCCCCAACCCTCAGATCCCAAGTCCGCAGCCCTCAGTATCCAGTCCCAACCCTCAGATCCCAAGTCCCCAGCCCTCAGACGCCAAGTCCCCAGCCCTCAGATCCCCAGTTTCGAGTCCTCAGATCCCAGCCCGCTGCAACTCACCTCCGCACGCAGCCAAGCGAGGCCACCACGGCGGTGGCACTGAGCAGCTGGTCCGGCAGCAGCACAAAATAATTTTGCTGGTCCGTGACAGACAGCTCCGGGTGATCCGGTTGCCATGGCGTCTCCGGGCTGAGCACGATCTGAACCGTGTCCCCTGTGTGCAGGCGAGTCTCCGACCTGAGAGAGAAGTTTGACAATGGCGCCATTGAAACAGATGACAATCGGGCGGCGATGGAGGCCTCATAGGAAATCATCTTAGAAATGGGATTTCGCAATACAAATGGGGTCAACAGGTGCTACCCAATTCGGGCCTCACCAAGAGTCACACAGTCGGCAGACGAAATTCCAGCCGCAGGGTTCGAGTCCCGCACAGTCGAGCTCCAGCTCGTCAGACAGCCGCTTCACTGAGCGGACCCGGCCGCGGATCCACTCGGGTCGGTGGCGCCACCTGCAGGAGGGGTTGGGGTCTCAGAGTTAGGGAGGTCGGATCCTAAGGAGGCGGGATGGGATCCAACTAGATCATAGAGAGATCTCAAGGAGATTATACTTGAATTTCAATGTGAGATAAGATCTTGAGATAATAATCACAAATTGAGATAGATTATATGGGATCTTAAGATTATATGGGATCCCAAGATTATATGGGATCTTAAAATTATATAGAATCTCAAGATTACATGGGATCTCAAGATCATATGGGATCTCAAGATTATATGGGATCCAAGATTATATCATATGGGATCTCAATATCATATGGGATCTCAAGATTATATGGGATCTCAAGATTATATGGGATCCAAGATTATATGGGATCTCGAGATTATATGGGATCCTAATGAGATCATCCGGGACGCCAAGGATATCATACGGGAGGCCAAGAAGATCATATAGGACCCGTATGAGATCATCTGAGATCTCAAGACGAGATAGGATTTTAAGGAGATCAAAATATTGTCTGAAGGTCAATACTCAGACAGGTTTTCAATGCGATGGGTTTCCAAGGTCTGTTAAATCCTCAATCCCAACGAGCTTATGCGGAATCCCAAACAGGCCAGATTGGGATCTCACTCCGCAGGCAGCCAGCAATCGGCCTCAGCCTCAAGCTCGGCAGCAGCGCCAGCATCCGAATTCTCCTTGCCAATTTTCGCTGCCCGCCCCACCGCACAGTCGGGCGACTTCTCGCTGGGAGAACAGGCGCCGCTGCTGTTGCTGCTGTCCGACAGCACCACAATGGGCTCGGCTGTCAGCTTCTGCTGTTGCTGCTTCTGCTGCTCCTCGCCGTACAGGAAAGCCCGCTTGGCCGGCGGCAGGTCAGGCGCGTCCGGCCGATAGTTGAGACCCTTTGGTGGCCGCTTCCGGCCGAAAATTGTCCGGGCCACGTTGGAGGCCTTGGCGTTGGGCGGCTTGTCAAAGGAGACGGCGGAGGCGACGGACGAGGCGGAGGATGAGGCGGAAGACGGGCGCGGGTTGGACAGGAAAGAGCGGCGGGCGAGTCGCTTCTGTGGCTGTTGCTGCTGCTGCTGCTGCTGGGGCGCCGCAGGGGGAGACGGCGGCACAATGTCAACAGTGGAGGCCGCAGACTGGGCCGCGGTGGAGCCCTGTGAGAGAGATATATAGAAAATTTTTGAACGATAAGATATAGGAAGACATTAGCATTAGAAGATGCCTAATGTTAGTCGAAACATGTCGTTTGAATGAAAAATGCTCGCAATTTCCTTCCATCTAAAGTAAAAAATAAACCATAAAAATAGACAAATGTATATCTATGAGTGTACATAAGAGTAGGGTTCTTATACATTTAGAACATGTGGATTTGATAGGTAAAATGTTATAAATTTCCATCATAGGTAGCACTTACCAGTTTAAAAAAAGAGTTGATGTTTGTTTGCTTCATTGTAATATTAGCAGAAAATTATAAGAAATGATAAATGTAAGAAGAAAAAGAAAATTTTCAATGATAGGTTTATTATTATATAACAATATGTATTAGGTCTAGGCTTATTATATTAATATTATAGATCATTTTATTTCCAGTTCTAAGGGACCTAGAAACTTCAAAATACTTAGAGATATAGTGATCATGTCAATATTGTGCCTACAATAAAGTAAAGGCCTAACAGCCTTAACTATTATGTCAAACAAAATTATGTTATGGTAGCTATGTTTTTATATAATAAGCTTCAATAATTTTAATTATTAACAAAAGAATATAAGATAATAATATATATGAAATATAATTTGCTCCTCATTTTCAATATACATGTAAGCACCATTGTTGTTAAACGGGGGTGGGAAGCTTAGCTACCCGCGGATCAGCCCGGGGGAGGGCTCTGCCGCGAGGGGCACTACCAGGGGCCAGGGCATTAGCTGCACAGGGCCCGAGATACCCCTAGAGATACATTGGGATTGGACCCGGCTCAAGGCACGGGGAGGCGAGTTAGACCCAAGCCTACGGTACAAGACACTGCCAAAACAACAGTGGAATCAGGGACAGTGCTAGGACCAAGTCCACCCAGGCCACCCCCCAGCCAGCAAGTCTTTGGGAGTGCGCAGAAAATTTGAAAGCGAAATGCTTGGATTACTACTGAAAGCAGTCCGAGGAAGGAATTATTCCTAAACCTGCGGAAATGGCTTAAACTATTGGAACGAGTCTGGGCAGCTAATTACCAGAAGCGATCCACACCAGACACCAAGCGGGTCTCGAGCCTCAAGGCTTTTCACTACCCAGCTCTATTTTGGAGTGAGTCTGGAAGGCTTGTATCCAAGGGGGAGACTCTAGGCGGGAAGACCGTCCACCTATATTGCTACCAACCCAAGGGCATCGCCTATCTAGCTCAATATTTGGGGCCAGGCCAAGGGGTCAGGAGAAGAGGCACCCAGGGCAAGAGGACTCCGAACTCAGCCGGTTGTCCCCAGTTCGGGACGAACATCCTTCCCAGGACACCAATCCACTGTCAGGATGAGAGCCAGAGACACGCAAGCAGGGACCTTGCAGCAGGAGCCAGGAGATGGACCCAAGGACAGGGCAAGATGGACCGGGCGAGGGCAGAGCTCAAAACTCCGAAGATTGGAAGGCTTCTAGTGGCCAAGATAAAAGATTAAAATAATAAAAGCCACAAAGGCACAAAGCTAAGGGATAAAACAGCACTAGGATGCCAGCCCAGAAAAAAAGAATGGCAGAAGGAGGAGCACCATAGCCCTAAAGCAGGCAGCTTGCCGACCTGCAACCTGGGTGCTCAGCCTCAGGGCTGGCAGTCTACTGGGTCTACCATACACCTTTGTGAATTGGTCATGCTTTCCTGCAGGGCAGGTACGACCGGGGGGCTCAAGTCCCGACCTAGCCACACTGCAGTCCAGAGAAACAACTCACTCCGGGCACCACCCCCCCTAAACCAGGGCCGAGGGCCGAAATTGGATATAGAGAAAAAATAGGGTTTATTTTTAGAACGGGCATAGCCCCTCCGGGGCGGACCCTTAGAAATTGGCATAGCCAATCGGATTGCGCACAACCCTTAGACAAGCTACCAGAGAGGCAACCAGGGTAAAAACAGTCAGAGACCGTCTTTACGGTAAGCACCATTAAGGGTTATATACTTCTGTAATCTCTTAGGCAGTTTCTGTAGGTGACCTTCTTTTGGCCTCTAACCTACCAGTTGATAGCTGATTTTAGAGCCTTTATAGAACTATATTAGCAGCTTCAAAGGGGTTTCTTTTATCTTACTAAATAGCCAGAAGTCAATGGAAACAATGTCAAGTGAATAAGGTGGATATGGCAGCACCTTGAAGGCCAGGTCAAAGATGGCTGCCATTGTTGACTAACTAGTATATAATATGCCATGCACATTTATTTTTTTCTGACCCCATGCACTTGCCTTTTATTCAGGGCCATCTAACTCTGCTACCTATAGCTCATACTTGCATCATTGATTCATTTTGGCTTACTAGACTTTAAAAATTTACTATCTCTCTTCATCTATATTTTTGCCTGAAGATGCTGATTGTTTGTCGAAACATGTCATGTAAAAAATAATAAATTGTAATTTTGTATTATTAAAAAAATGCAAATGTTCATTTTTGCTTCCATTTTCCTGGCTTTTCTCAAACAATGTACCTTACCTTGACAATAATATGCCATGTTATACTAAAGGGTGATACTGCACTGCAGGTCAGTTTAATAGCTTACAGGCAACTTTTGCAGCACTTTGATATACTATTTACTATTGATAGTGGCACCAAAAAGAAGCCATTCAATTAGAATAATTCCCTCTTTTTCCAAGAAGACTATAGCCATCTACTAGCTAGTAGCTAGCTAAAGGTGCAGTCAGGGCTTTGATAAGTATGGGCTTATGGTGTCTTCCAGTCAATCTGGCAAAAAAACAATCTGGCAACAATCAATCTGGTGACAGATATTAAATCAACATATATCAGCATATATACAGATTAGTTGAGCTATTATTTTTAGCTCTTTATTATTACTTATTAATACTTGAACAATTAAATAACAATTACTTAAACTATAGTAATTGCAATTATATTTTTACAGCTGTATGTAGTTGTTGATTTTCAAAATCGTATTTTCAAAGAAAGCAACCCCTGTAAAAAATAAGCTTGCTTGTGCTTTGCCAGCTAATTTTTTAGATCAATTTAGCTAATTTCTAGATTATTTTTTTCTGAATACAATTTTATCAATTTAATCTGCTTGGAAAGCAAATTTGTATGACTATGATCCAATATTGTTGTATATACTCTATTTGCCTTTTCACAAGAAATTAAAACCCCATTTGCCAATCATTGAACATTGAACACATTTAACACTGAACATTTCACATTTTGAAATATCAGATTGATGATTAATGTTTTGAAATTAAAAAGTTTTTTAAATTGTCACTTAATTTTATTTTAAGCAGTGGTTAAGTATGTTGCACTAAATTAGAATTTTTTTAAATGGCAGGCAATAAGGCAAAAATTTTGCATTAGGTACAGAAAAATCAAGTGCCAGACAGGTGTGACTAGAGCAGAGTATTGCCACCTACTAAAGTCAGGAGCTGACTTTGAATAGACATGCACAGGGTGCAAGGCTGCAGCTGCTGATGCTGAGGCTGCTAAGGCTAAGGTTATAGCTGTGGCTGCTAAGGCTGACGTTGTGGCTATGGCTGCTAAGGCTAAGGTTGTGGCTGCTAAGGCTGAGGCTATGGCTACTGAGGCTAAGGCTGCTAAGGCTAAGGTTGTGGCTATGGCTGCTAAGGCTGAGGCTACTGAGGCTGAAGCTGCATTGACACCACAATTGCAGTGTCATGCAATAATAGTTTTAGTAGTCATCACTGACAATGTAGCTGATGTGAGTTCAACGTGGATATTCTGTTTTTGAAAATGGTTTAAGTTTCAATCTTTCTTTTTTCATTGCAGACATCATTTGCTGCTGAAGATATAGTCGCTGAAAAACTAGCTCTTAAGTTGCTACCTTTTGCACCAAGAGTAGCAATTATAGTCAGAGCAGTGCCATCTTGACTAGCCTAGCAGCAGCAGCAACAATAATAGTAGCTATGGAAGAAAAATGATGATATTTGAGATCCTGAGGAAGGCCCACTCAGAATGGCTGGCCTGATCTTGGAGACACATTCCAATGACACACATACACACAACAGCAGCAGCAGCCAACACCAAGTCCCAGACCGAGGTGGTCAGCTTCTGTCATTTTTTGATAGGCCACTCATTGGAGCTCAAAGCTTACCAACTAAGGTTGCAAAAGGACACTGATGGGCTCTGCCGGGAGTGTGACCTGGAAGAAGAGATGGTGGTCCACGTCATCAGAGTGCCCTGCCACTGAGCTAGCCAGAAGACAACATGGGCTCTCTCTTATGGCATACACAAATGAGCATGAGCTACCCAAGGTGACCCTGAGCTATTGGAACTGGTACAGGTGCCGCCCCAAATGGAAGGAGAAGCTTGACAAGGTGTCAAATACGGCTCAGCTATAACAACAACAACAACAGCAGTAGCAGTAGCAGTAGAGGCGGTAGAGCCCAGCTTCTTAATCATATAGGATGGCAGCTTGATGAAGAAGTCAACCCTCATTGTGGATAGCTGCTACAACTATTTCACAAACATGTAGGCCTAGACATATTGAGGTCATAATGAGGTCATTAATGAGGTCATATAAGGTCATAATGAGGTCATTAATGAGGTCATAATGAGGTCTGACCTCTAGTCTAGTGTCAACTAGAGGTTGGACAAGATTGAAATCTTTGGGTGGGATCGGGATTGGGAATAATTTTTTTCTTGGGATTGGGATCGGGATCTGGATTCGGGAATTGGGATCAAGTCTTTTAGTGTATTGTAGCTTGTAGGTCCATACAAAGTTAAACAAAATTAAGCTAAAAATGTCAAGATCAAAAAGTAGAATACAACAAAATTAATGCAAAGTTTTGTAACCAACAAATTAATAATGTAATAATGTTGTATAAGGTAAATCATATTACATCCAAGTAATCACTAATTCTATGAATTTTTAAACAAAAGACCTATTCCTATTTCTTGTGTTTTTTAGAGTTGGGATTTTAGTCCCACGGGAATCCAAATTTCCTTGGGATCCCAAGATTTTGGGATCAGGATCCCGTCCAAGTCCAACCTCTAATTAATACCCTGTGACTGGATATACCAAAGGCAGGTGTGACAGCTGTGCAACATAATAATAATAGTTTAGTAAAGTGAAATATGTAGATGTATATATGTTGCATTAGTAGTAATCATAATAATAATAAACTGAAAGACAATGGTCACTGGTCAGATCGTCATATTATTATTCCATTTTGTCATATCGAATGACGAAGTGACCAGAAGCAAAGTAGCTTTGAAAAATAATATGACAAAGTGACCAAATATTTAGTTAGGCCTATGTATGCTGGATGCTTTGTCATCAACCAATCAATCTGTATGAGATTCGAGTTAGTGTAAAACTATTTTTGTTTTTATTAACTTTAAGCTGCGGCAAGCAGAACCGATCGATCGACAGGTTTTATCAATCGAGATGACAAAATGACTGGGGATTATTAGGATTCCAAGTGAAAATGTTTAATTGCCAGTCTGACCTCTTGGCTACATATCTGACCTCGTAGCAATTTGCCACATTAATTCACTTGGAAGTTGGAACTAATATGATTGGTGGGTGGTGAAATGACTCTCTTCAGGTAGTGCATGCTAATTAAGATGACAACTGACCCTAGTCGAGGTGAGCACCCCAGACACAGACACCCCAGATGACGAAATGGCAGATCACGAAATGACTAGGAAGGAAGGAAGGTCCAAGACAACAGTCTCATGATTGAATTTTAAAATATGGTTTTCGAAGAAGCGCTATATTGACCAAAAAATAAGCGAATAATATTTTTTATTTTTTTAAATTTTATATAGACTTTGAATTCAAAAGCTAAAGATTAGGCGCACATCCAAGTAGTCTATTATATCTTTCTTGTTAAAATATGCTCAAAATAATATGATCAACAACAACAACAAGGGTAACAACAACAACTCCGGTGGGACGTTGTACGTATTAAAACGAACTTAGTGCTGTACAATTTATACAAATCTACTGTCTACATGCACGACAAACACACTACATTCTTAAAGTGAGAAGAGCTGTCAGGAAAGGGGGTTGCTGAGATGTCAAGGCTGAGAGGTCAAAAGCTACATTTAATTTATTCAAGCATATGAATAATAATAGGCCTATTCTTTATTCAAGAATTTGAATAAATTCAAGAAATTAGATTGCCTTCCCATGTCCCCACTCATGCAATGGGGGGCTGGGGCGCTAATAACTTAGTTAACTAATTATTAATTACTAACTAGGCTAGGCTTTCTACTTTCCATTTCACTTATATTATAAATAGATTAGGTTTGATAGTCATATTCATAGGGTTAGGATTTTTTTAGAAATCTATGGGTAGGCCTAGCCTAATAGACCTACCCTTGGCCTTGATTCTTTATGATGGTATAGTGTAGCCTAATACTCTTGATTCTTTGTGTTGGTGTAGTAGCCTAACACCCTTGATTCTTTGTGATTGTGTTAATTTTAATGTTTGTTTAAAACTAAAAGTGCAAACCAAAAATGTGAAAATGTGATTTTTTTATTTTATCAAAAATATTGATAAATTAAATTAAATGAAGATACTATATGCCCAAATTATAAGTTTCCTTTTGTTACAAAAAGAAAATTCTCTTTTTTATAACATAAAAAACCATAGACATAAAGCATATGCTTTTGGAATAATTTTTTTTAAAGTTTTATTTATTAAATTTGAAAAGGCAATTGGGAAATTAGGCCTATATCTTTTGTCTTATTATAATGACTTATGAAATATTTAAGCCTAAATTCAAACTAGATTAAAAATATTTTTTGTGTATATTGATTGTATTATAAAGGCAATGCTTATGCCTATTATATATTATAAGCTACTAGACCTAATAAGGCTTATATAAGGCAAGGTTTATAATAAGACTTTTGATTTAATTTTCTATTTATTGCAATTATCTTTCATTTTAAGATTTTAAAACAATCTTATTTTAAAATGAATTAATAAAATGACCTTAAGGCTTAGGTAATATTATTAGTATAATAGTCTAGATTTAGTTATAATATAAAGTTATTAGTATATATTTATACAATTATACTTAAGAAGCTAGCCTATGTTATATGTTACCATTTTCTAGTATGCATTTGCCTAGGCCTTTTTTATTAAAGGCAGGGGTTGTATTGTGTGCACCCTGGCACACTTTAAGCGAAATAGGCACATAACTGGCAAGAGACATTACTGCCCATTCTGCCGACTCCCTTGAGCAGGCATATAAGTGTGTGGATATATACATAGGCACACACTTATATAGGAGTTATATAACAGCCCTAACTTTATTTTATCATTAGGCATGTACACTTCACTCTGCCTTGGGGGGGGGGGTTGGCTTTCAAGGCCATTAATTGCAAAAGTAGAGCCAAGCCAAGATTCCAATTCAGCTCCAAATTAATGTGACTGCACTTGGAATTGAGCCTGGGTCGCTGGCATACCAGAGCAGCTGCGCTACCACTGAGCTATAGCCCCCCTTTGCCTAGACCTATTTTGTGTGGCACATATATGCACAACCTCCAAAATTTGGTTGGCTATATTTGTTTTTAACAAAAAATGCAATGTAGTTTTTGGCCAAAAATGCAACTTGAACATAAAAAAACCCTAAAGTAGAATTAAGAGGGTGAGCGCTATCATTTTTTATGCAACATGTTTTGCCTCGCGTCAGGCATCGTCAGGCTCTTAAAATTAGTACCAATTTATTTGTTCATATACATTTAATAATCAAGACTAAGAATGGGTTGATAAAAGTCAGAAATGTATATAAATTAACAGTGGATTGTACAGTCCGATGGAGTGCTCACAAAGTTGCAATGAGGGGAGAGAGGGGAGAGAGGGGAGAGAGAGAGAGAGAGTGAGTGAGATGAGCACAAGTGTACACCTAGAATACTCTAAGGAGGGCACTGGCACCGTGATTGGCAAGTTGCTTATTAAGGATTGGTTTACGCAATTTTATATACAGAGCTTCAAGCACTTTTAGTCTATACTCATTTGAGCAAGTATGGATAGTGGAGAAGTTTTTATCGATTTAGCTGTCACAGCATTCTTTGCATATCATCAGGTGGTCATGCACAGCCGACATCTTTTGCCTATGTTCTCTACTTCTCACGTACAGGTGTCAGGTAGTTTCACCTATGTAGGTGATACTCTGGTCGCCAGAGCATTGAAATTGGTAAACGACACCTGCCTGTAAAGAGCTGGGAATGTAGCATTTCAAATTCTTAACAAATTGACCAATTTTTTCGCAATGGAAAGTGACCATGAGCTTCACATTTAAATACTTATTAAATGCTCTGATGAGGTTCTTTTTAAAATGAACAGAAGCAGGCCCATAGAAAGGAATAAAGATATGGGATCATACATGTGCAACCTCCAAAATTCGGTCAGCCGTGCAACTTAGTTTTAACAAAAATGTGACATCGTTTTTGGCCAAAAATGCGACTTACATGTAAAAAAAACCCTAAAGCAAAATTAATGCAAATTTGGGTAAACGGTAGGAGTAACTATGACTGTCTTATTAACTCAAAAATTCTTTGTCAGCTACTTAGTACTACTACTTTGGTATTTTTTCGGGTGGGCATTTTGGGACTTCCTTGGTTGGTCACAAAATCAGTCAGCCAGATTGGCCGACTCGGCCGACTGTTGCACATGTATGTATGGGATATTTCCCACCTCCTTCAGCAATGAATTTTATGTTGGGATGAGTGCTGTTCAAGATGTCTAAGAATTGGCTATAGTCAGTCCCTTCATTAAAAACCAAAAGAGTGTCATCAACATATCTCTTATAGAATTTAGGGGCCGCATCACTCTTCATCCATTCCTCTTCCCAATGAGCCAGACAAAGATTGGCCAGGGTAGGGGCTAAAGGGCTCCCCATGGCACAGCCATCAATCTGCTGGTAAAGCTTATTCTGAAACATGAAGATTCCGTTAGTGGCAAAGATGAGGAGTTTGTGGAAAGTTTCTTTGTCCAAATCTGGTTTCGAATATTGGAAAACAGTATCCGTGGCAAGGTTAATAGCAAACTCTAGCAGAATGTTAGTAAATAAAGAGACAACGTCAAAACTGTAGAGCACTTCATTTTGATTAAGTTTGGTAATTCCTAAAGATTGCAGCAGCTGTCTATTAGAATTAACTTGATGATCTTGCGGTATATATGGCTTGATAAGCTTGTCCAGGTATTTAGCGATTTCATATTCAGTGGTATTGAGCATAGAAACAATTGGTCTAAGGGGCTTCTCTGGTTTGTGGACCTTACAAGTTCCATACAACTGCCTAGGTTGACTCCCACAAGGATACAAGGCTTTATAGGTGCGGCTGTCCACAAACTTTTGGAGATATGTTTTTATGAAGATATGTTATGTCTTTTGGAGATAAGAGATATGTTGATGACACTCTTTTTGTTTTCAATGAAGGGACTGACTATAGCCGATTCTTAGACATCTTGAATAGCACTTATCCCAATATAAAATTCACTGCTGAAGAAGGTGGGTAATCTATACCTTTTCTAGACATTCAGATTAATGTTGAAAATGATTGTGTGTCTACCAAAGTTTATTGTAAACCCACCTACACTGGTCTTCTGCTAAACTTCAATGTTCTCTGCACTCTGCCCAACCCAGTGGAAAGTGGGCCTGCTGCGTGGTATGCTCCACTGGGCTTTCGAAATCTGTAGCACCTGGACTAGTTTCCACGAAGAAATTTGCTCGATTAGCACCTATTTTTCCAATAACAACTACCCAAAATGGTTCCTCAATTACCACATTAGGAAATTCATTGATGGTAAAGTCGCGAATCCTAACAATAGACAGAATAAGGAAGAACAGAAAGATCTGAGGACTGATTGCACCCATATCTCCATTCCTTTCTATGGGCCTGCTTCTGTTCATTTTAAAAAGAATCTCATCAAAGTGTTTAATAAGTATTTAAATGTAAAGCTCATGGTCACTTTCCGTTGCGAAAACATCGGTCAATTTGTTAAGAATTTGAAATGCTGCATTCCCAGCTCTTTACGGGCAGGTGTCGTTTACCAATTTCAATGCTCTGGCGACCAGATATCACCTACATAGGTGAAACTACCCGACACCTGTACGTGAGAAGTAGAGAACACAGGCAAAAGATGTCGGCTGTGCACGACCACCTGATGATATTCAAAGAATGCTGTGACAGCCAAATCGATAAAAACTTCTCCACTATCCATACGTGCTCAAATGAGTACAGACTAAAAGTGCTTGAAGCCCTGTATATAAAATTGCGTAAACCAATCCTTAATAAGCAACTTGCCAATCACGGTGCCAGTGCCCTCCTTAGAGTATTCTAGGTGTACACTTGTGCTCATCTCACTCTCTCTCTCTCTCTCTCTCTCCCCTCTCTCCCCTCTCTCCCCTCATTGCAACTTTGTGAGCACTCCATCGGACTATACAATCCACTGTTAATTTATATACATTTCTGACTTTTATCAACCCATTCTTAGTCTTGATTATTAAATGTATATGAACAAATAAATTGGTACTAATTTTAAGAGCCTGACGATGCCTGACGCAAGGCAAAACATGTTGCATAAAAAATGATAGCGCTCACCTTCTTAATTCTACTTTTTCTCAGACGTGCAACTTTATGATAAACACTAAAGCAAAATTAGTGCAACTTTGGGTAAATGGCAAGAATAAAGTATGACTATCTTATTAAGGCAAAATGCCTCATTATCTATTTAGTACTACTTGGGTATTTATTATCTGGTAGCGATGCTCTTTTAATAAATAATAGAGAAATGAAGGTTAACACCAAAATATAAGAAATTATTATAATAGCCAACGCATTTTGACACAAGTGGTCATCTTCAGGGCTTGCACTCATGATTCACACACAGTTCAATTGAGGCTCTCTCTCCCCCCAATTTTGTTTGCTCTGTGGTTGCGTTTTCTGTATGATGGCCAAATAATTTATTATAGTTTCGTCTCTTAATCTACAATTATCAACCAGACTGAACCCATTTGTCTATTGCCATGTACAGTTTTTGATTTTCTCTATTTAAGTATACTGAACTGTGTGAATCATGAGTGCAAGCCCTGAAGATGACCGCTTGTGTCGAAACGCGTTGGCTATTATAATAATTTCTTATATGTTGGTATTGGCCTTCATTTCTCTATTTATTATCTTTTATCTAAATAACCTTTTTAGAAATAAATCTGGTTAGCAATTTTAGTTTTTGATATATATTGGCATGCAATCAGTTATTACCAAAATTTTATTCTGGCTTGCACTTGCCACCTAAGTAAAATAATATTTCAAATCATATTAATAGCTTTAAACAAGGTGAGCTTTCCATCTATAGATAATATAATTCTTTAATATATTTTATGTTATTCAAAATATATAGAGTGGCAATTATTCTATATGACTTTAAAACAAGGGGTATTTTTTATTTGTGTCTTTGAAACAATAAGAAAATTATTACATTCTTTTACATGGTTTTGTGACAGGTGAAAGTTCTTTTATATGCAACTTGAAGTAAGGCTTGAATTGTTTAAGAAAATATTAATTCTTTTTTTATTGTTAATATCATATTTGTATCATAAGTAGTGTCACTGATATAGAAACTAACAAACTTGCAATCACAGATGAATAAAACTATATCAACAACAGTCTTTCAATATCAATCAGCCCTTGGCAGTGCTTGTATAGCTTCTCTACCTCAACCTGTAGCTGTTCTTCTAGCTACTAGAAATAGTGCAATGTGGCTATTTGATCTCTTCATGGTTTGCAAAATTTCTAAGTTATTTAAAGACCAGCTTCAGCTATTTGAATAGAAACCTGTTGCACAAGTTGAAGTCTGGGCTGTAGGGACTCTGCCAGAGAAGATTCACTCACTGTCCAGCCAGAAAATCCAAAACAGCCTTATGGGTGTGCGGCTGCATGTTGTCCATCTGCCACAAAACCTCGCCCATGTGAATTGGATTTGACTGGAGAGTGTGCCAGAGGTCTCAGTATGCCAGAAAAAAGTCGATAAAACACTGACCATCAACCTTGGTGTTTGGCATACTTGTACAGATGGAGACTCATTTGTTTGGCGTGAAGGCCACCAGCAGCAGGTCGCAGTCGCCCTGGAGTCCTCAGCTCTCAGCCAGCAGCGATTGTCTGCCTTGCTGCCCTTGCCATCCAGGCGGAGCCAGGTTTCATCTTCAGCAACCAGGCAGTTTAGGACGTCATCCAAGCCTTGGCTGCTGAACACCCTGCGTATCTGTTTGGCGCAGGTGTCTTGTACCATAAGTAATATGGTAATAAGTAATTTGGCGCAGGTGATTTTTGTTTGCTGCATAGACGATTTTTCATCGCATTGCACTTGTTTAACGAAATCTTGCAATAGGTTGGGCTATAAACAATAAACATCCTATGCACATCTCAAATGCATTGGTATTGCTTCACTAGGTATACGAAGCATGCAGTCACTGCATTGCACTGCTCTCTTTCTCTACTTGCAGTGACATGGCTTATGACACACCCGAAGTATCAGAAGTTACAAAATACTCTCTACTTTTTGAACAATTTATAAAATGTGTTCCAGATTTATAGCAGCAGATTTAGCAGTAGGATGTGAAGGGTATTACGTTGCATCTGTCTATGGTCTGTTTGCCTTAGATCAGGGTTGGCAAACTTCTGGCTACCTTAAAGGCCAGATAAGGAATTTAGCTTATGGCTACAGGCCAGATGAGAGTAGAAAGCGAGAGAATAGATGAGAGATGAAAGAAAAGAGGAGAAGCGATAGATGCTATGAGAGAACAGACAAGAAAGAATAGGGGAGAGAGGAGAGTAAGGGAGATAAGAGAAAGGAGGGGATTAGAGAGGAGAATAAAGAACAGACACAAACCTTGAGCAGGCCAGATTGCTATTGTGAAGTTTCAAAGGACCAAAGGCCAGATAGAGAGGCTATATAGCTAGGCCAGATTTTGCTAACCCCTGCTTTAGATGTGCGGCCATTTGTACTTTTTAGACTAGTGTGAGTGTAGGTCTACAGGCTGGGCCGTCTCTCACATCTGGCAAAGCTGCGTGCCTGCCAGTCAAAGAAGAATTGCAGTTCTGCCTGCCCCAAAAATACGCCGAAACTCCCCAGCAATCCTCCGCAATTTAGCGCTTAAAAATGTTCGTCGATTTTTCGGCAGTCTGCGTTTGCACCTACGAGTACCACATTTACCTCATCTGCTTGTCTTTGTTGCCCCTGTCATTCTAAGTCATAGGGGTCAGCAAGCTCCGGCTCGCAAAGCCTCTATCTGACCCGCTCGCAAAGCCTCTATCTGACCCACGCCTTTGGGTTTAGGGTTTGTGTCTTCTCAGCTCTTTCCTCTCCTCTCCGCTCTCCCCTCTTTCTTCTCTCTTCTCCCCTCTCTCCCCTCTTCCCCTTTCTTCTCTTATCTCCTCTACCCTTCTATTCCCTCTCCTTTCCTGCCTCCTGTTTCGCAGCCATGAGCTGGATTCTTCCTCTGGCCGTTTTTGACAAAGTTTTCATTAAATAAAATTCCTTAAACCTGCAGGTGGCACCGGTCTGACTTGAAAAATATTGAGCCTGCTTTTTTCAAAAGAAGTAGAAGCTTTTGTCAAGCTCATCCTCATTGTATGGGGGCATCCAAACTCAGTTATCTCATTCTACAGCCATGCAATAATCTACAATATTCATTCCCGATTTCTAAACCTACAATTTGAAGTTTACAAGACTGCTTCCAATCCAGATATCAGAATCCAGAGCTCCATGGACCGGCCCTTTTCCATCTCATCCAAAGTGCAAAATATGCATCACAGCTGTGGGGGGATGAAAGGGCCAAATGAATTCGGGAGATTGTGAAGCCTAGAACTGGCTGGGTAAAAAGCCAGTCCTCCAGTCTGTCTTTGCCTCCTGACCCTGTGCGCAAGCTGACTGTACATGCAATTCTCTCTCTATTCTTTCTCTCCCTTCCACGCTTCTCTCGCGTGAGCCTTGTGGATTGATTTGATTGGCTGGGTCAGGGAAAGATCCTCGGAGCTTTATGAAGTCCCCATATTTTCCCCTCTGCTGTCCGCCGGGAAAATTCCGTCCCCTATCCAGTTCTCCCACCTCTAGCGCAAGGCTTTTTAGTCCCTGCCAGCCCTGCTCTGCCGGTTCTCCCACCGTTATCTCCTGTTTTCTGCTAAGCCTGCCTGTTTGCCTGTCTTTCTCTGCTTCAGTCAGTCGGAATCGCCGTTAACAGATTTAAAGTAAGTGTAGCCGGGCTTGGAGTCCAGCTTATTATAGACTTAAAGTTATCATTTTACTATTTGTCAAACAAAAATTTCACACTTGTATAGTAGCTTAACACTTAGCTATCAAGCTAGCGTTGCATAGGGGAGTTGTGGCCCCCAGTAGCATTGCATGGGGGGAGTTGTGGCCCCCAATAGCATTGCATGGGGAGTTGTGGCCCCCAGTAGCATTGCATGGGGGGTTGTGGCCCCCAGTAGCATTGCATGGGGGTTGTGGCCCCCAGTAGCATTGCATGGAGGGGGGTTGTGGCCCCCAGTAGCATTGCATGGAGGGGGGTTGTGGCCCCCAGTAGCATTGCATGGGGGGGTTGTGGCCCCCAGTAGCATTGCATGGGGGGTTGTGGCCCCCAGTAGCATTGCATGGGGGTTGTGGCCCCCAGTAGCATTGCATGGAGGGGGGTTGTGGCCCCGAGTAGCATTGCATGGGGGGGTTGTGGCCCCCAGTAGCATTGCATGGGGGGTTGTGGCCCCCAGTAGCATTGCATGGGGGGTTGTGGCCCCCAGTAGCATTGCATGGGGGGTTGTGGCCCCCAGTAGCATTGCATGGGGGGTTGTGGCCCCCAGTAGCATTGCATGGGGGAGTTGTGGCCCCCAGTAGCATTGCATGGAGGGGGGTTGTGGCCCCCAGTAGCATTGCATGGGGGTTGTGGCCCCCAGTAGCATTGCATGGGGGAGTTGTGGCCCCCAGTAGCGCCGTTGAATTACTCAAATATTCCGCCTCCTAAAATGCCAATCCATCCATTCAGATTAATCCCATCAGTATTAATTTTCCCATTTTCAGCGCATCGAACTCCCCGGCTCAAGCCGCTACTGAGCAAATTCCGCAAGGTGCCACACAGCCACAGCAGCCCCTATTAGAATCGCCATGGCGGAGGACAACCAGCACGAGGCCTTCGTGCCCG
The DNA here is from genome assembly GCA_002269645.1 of Macrostomum lignano. NCBI lineage: Eukaryota > Metazoa > Platyhelminthes > Macrostomidae > Macrostomum > Macrostomum lignano. Next base: position 7,812 of record NIVC01002251.1, on the reverse strand, counting down.
AGCCCGAGTTCGAGGAGCCCTCCAAGGTGTCTCGGTGCGCCGCTTTCCTCCACTTTTTGTACAACAAGCAGACAGGCAAGGTCATGGGCCGCAGCGGCATGTCCTGGCTGAAGATCCTCATCTTCTACGCCATCTTCTACAGCTGCTTGGCCGGCTTCTTTGTGGGCATGCTGTCCGTCTTCATGTACGGCGTGCTGGTGGACAACCAGCCTCACCGCACTGGTAAATCTCCTGCTGCTCATACTAAGGGGGTACACAGTTGCTGGGCCAGCCTCCCAGCTCCTCAGTTGCTGGGCCAGCCTCCCAGCTCCTCAGTTGCTGGGCCAGCCTCCCAGCTCTTCAGTTGCTGGGCCAGCCTCCCAGCTCCTCAGTTGCTTGGCCAGCCTCCCAGCTCCTCAGTTGCTGGGCCAGCCTCCCAGCTCCTCAGTTGCTGGGCAAGCCTCCCAGCTCCTCAGTTGCTGGGCCAGCCTCCCAGCTCCTCAGTTGCTGGGCCAGCCTCCCAGCTCCTCAGTTGCTGGGCCAGCCTCCCAGCTCCTCAGTTGCTGGGCCAGCCTCCCAGCTCCTCAGTTGCTGGGCCAGCCTCCCACAGTGTCAGTTGCTGCGCCAGCCTCCCAGATACTCAGTTGCTGGGCCAGCCTCCCAGATCCTCAGTTGCTGGGCCAGCCTCCCAGCTCCTCAGTTGCTGGGCCAGCCTCCCACAGTGTCAGTTGCTGCGCCAGCCTCCCAGATACTCAGTTGCTGGGCCAGCCTCCCAGATCCTCAGTTGCTGGGCCAGTCCCCCACAGTGTCAGTTGCTGCGCCAGCCTCCCAGATACTCAGTTGCTGGGCCAGCCTCCCAGAGTGTCAGTTGCTGGGCCAGCCTTCCAGATTCTCAGCCTTCCAGATCCTCAGTTGCTGGGCCACTGCCACTGCACTTTTCCATATCACAGAATCCGAACTCTAGCCGTGAATCTGGGACCCTGGCCACTCACTATCCAGTCTGTAATCTCACCCCACCCCCACCCCGCCCCCCACTGTCAGGCGACAATTCGCTGCTGCAGATGAACCCCGGCCTGGGCTTCCGGCCGCAGCCGGACATGAGCAGCACCCTGATCGAGTTCACCGCCGGCAAGCCGGGCTCCTACGCCCGCCTGGTGGCCAACATTCAGGAGCTGTTCGACACCTACAAGCGGATCGAGCTCAAGCCCGAGCAGGTGCATGTCCGCGCCGGCTGCCAGCCCGACAGCAAACCGGACGGCCAGCCATTCAAGGTGAGGCTGGCTCGCCTAAATCCGGGGAATCTTTGCTATCTGCATTGGGTGCCCCATGTGTAAAATGGGATCTTGATGCTCAAAATGGTATCTTAATGCTCAAATGGGATCTTAATGCTCAAAATGGGATCTTGATGCTCAAAATGGGATCTTGATGTTCTAAATGGGATCTTGATGCTCTAAATGGGATCTTGATGCTCTAAATGGGATCTTGATGCTCTAAATGGGATCTTGATGCTCGAAATGGGATCTTGATGCTCGAAATGGTATCTTAATGCTCAAAATGGGATCTTAATGCTCAAAATGGAATCTTAATGCTCAAGATGGGATCTTGATGCTCAAAATGGTATCTTAATGCTCAAAATGGGATCTTAATGCTCTAAATGGAATCTTGATGCTCAAAATGGGATCTTGATGCTCTAAATGGAATCTTGATGCTCAAAATGGGATCTTGATGTTCTAAATGGGATCTTGATGCTCTAAATGGGATCTTGATGCTCTAAATGGGATCTTGATGCTCTAAATGGAATCTTGATGCTCGAAATGGAATCTTGATGCTCGAAATGGAATCTTGATGCTCGAAATGGAATCTTAATGCTCTAAATGGAATCTTGATGCTCAAAATGGGATCTTGATGTTCTAAATGGGATCTTGATGCTCTAAATGGGATCTTGATGCTCTAAATGGGATCTTGATGCTCTAAATGGAATCTTGATGCTCGAAATGGGATCAAATGCTCCTTCAAATAAGATGTTGATGGTCAAAATAGTATTGATGTTCAAGGTGATGGATGGATGTAACAATGATAGAAAACTAAAATTGTTGGAGGCTACGTACGGGTCGTTCTCAAAGCTAGGTCACAACTTTTTGTTATTGCAAAAAAAGTTTATACATCGACCAATAATCGTACAAAAAAAATTCTTTTGACAATTTCTGTAAGAAGCTGCTACTAAAACCACAAGAAAACTTGAAATTGAGAAGAAATCAAGGCTATTTGTTATTCTTTGTTGCGGAAAATAAACGACAAAAATATTAAAGAGAAAATAAAATTTTCTTTCATTTTTATTTTAAATATGCAGTTAAATTTCTTTTGCAAAAATAAAAGAACAAGAAATTGACAAAGGAAATGTTTTTGAGCACAGCATTTTGTTACTCTGCTCTAAATCCCAGACATTTAAAATTATCGTGTGCGAAAAAGTGCGAAATTATTATAGCATGCAGTCGAAAGAACTTCGATCAGTTTAACTAATCACTGAATTGAGAAGTCTAAATAAGTCTTGAAAGGTTGAATTAAAAATCAAGTTTTCACTATGTATCTTTTCAAAGGCAAGATGATTCGACAAATGAAGAATGTTCATTTTTACCTTGAATAGAATTGTTCATTTTTACATTAAATATAATAAAATCTAACTAATAATAGAAAAAGTCAGGGAACTATCCTTGAACACCAAAAAGCACATTGTGGATTTAATATCGACTGCATGTTCCTTAATAAAGGAATTCAGATACTAGTATATATTTGATTATTTGTAGCATAATTTCTGAAAACTACAACTTGCTTGATTTTACTTTAAGTACTCATTACATTAATACTTATACCAAAGCTACATGTACTTAAAATAAAAAATCATAGTTACTTATTAGACATTTTACTCCAATTAACTTAAAATAATTCAAATTTATTTTAATTAATTCATTTTTTGAAACTTTTTGGAAAATAGACAAAATTGAATTATTTAATTACCAAAAACCTACTAGCTTAACTAAAATAGCAATTAGTCTTTAAGAAAAGATTTCACTTGTTAATTGAGAAAAATGAGGATGTGCGAGGTGTAAAAATGCGAAAGAGCATGCAGGAAACAGAGACAAACAAAAATGTAGGTAAAAGACACTGCACATGCACATAATATGATAACCAGACATAATGCGCACACTGAAACACCAGTAGCAATGACGCCCAAGCTTTTGATGATCACAAGCGAAAAGGCAAAACCCAGCCATCAATCAAAGAAGTAGACTATAGCACGCATCTTGAGTGCATCACGCATTTTTTGCAGAGAAGCTCGAAAATTAACATTGTATTCTGTGCACAACCACCAACTGCGACAGGGTCTGCCGGGGGATTTGTGGGCACGCGGTCGCGGATACAAATCGGAGGAGTCGCTGACCATTCTGAAATTACTAGCTAGTACATGTAATTTTGTGTATTAATATATTTAGCCCGCTTTATTTCTATGCTCTCGTCTGCCTCTCGTTAATGCATCCCCAGACTCATGCAATAATCAAACTTATGATCGAACTATGCATGGCTTCCGTCCCTCGCTTTGAATCTCTCACCTCCCCATAGTTCCATCAACCTTACCGTAGTGGCTTCCTATGCAAAAATCATCCCTCCGCATCTTACACAGGCTACTTCAGGCTGTAGACTGTACTACACTATTAATTAGTTGCGCTAAGGAATCTACATGTATTTGCTCGCAGCGCAGCGCGCTGCTCAAAGAAGTTTAGATCTGTCTAGATATTCTAGTAATTTCAGGTTTGTCCATAGACTAGAGCTCATGAGATGAGAATTCCATTAACTAGTACGTTTAATGTGAATGAACTGCGTGTGTGTGTGCTGTGCATACATATGTATAATATACGAGTAGTTTATGGGCCAAATTATTGTGTGGCACAATTCTTGGCATCACTCAGCAGGCACAAGATGCAGTTAAGCAGCGCACGAAAATTCTACAAAAGAAATTGAGCCTGGTTGAGGTGATGCGAGGAGGCAGATCCACACAATCTCAGTGAATACACCAGACTGCACCAGATACGAGTCCAGTCGAATGTGCGCACTGGTCTAAGCAGCACACGCATGTCCTCCTGACAATGACGGCACCTAGCTTCGTCCAAGCCTTTGCCAGCGTCACTGACAGCGTCAATACTACCATGCAGTGCCACCTGCAGCACCGACAACGGCAATTCCTCCAGTTAGCCCACTACAGTGGCTAAACTGAGGGACAGGGAACCTACCCACAGAAGACACACACATACACACACAGCACCGGCAGCAGCACTCTGACAGCATAACCTAAAGCTCCATGAGCTCAGTTTTCAAGCATTGAAGAAGCAGAAGCAGTCATCTTGAATCCAGGGATCAGGAAGAGTGTTGCATGTCCGACATGTGCTGTTTCCGTGGCAAAAGGTGATGGAGCAAATTAATCAACACTTACTATCTAGCTCGTATTAAGACTAAAAAACTGAGGCAAGCTGGGATTAAACCAAAGAAAATTTTTTACTATACTTTTTTACCATACTTTTACTATACTTCTATAGTATAGTAGAGAGGTACTCTATTTAAATGCAGTAAGAAGTGAAACAAATTTATATATTTAATTATTAAATTAAATTAATTCAAGGTAAATAACTAATTTAACCAATTTATTAGGAGTATTTAATATTATAATAAATTGATTTTTATACCTTACACGAAATAAGCTCTACATTCATTTCTTAGCTTGGGGCCCATCTGTATAAGGTCAGTTTCTTCAAAATGCTGATTAATTAATTAAGGCCTGTTGTCTTTACTTAAATTTATAAGGGCATCTTAGAAGTTAATATTACTATATAATACATGTATAATATTATTACTATATTATAATAATATAGTTGCAATTTTAATGACTATTGAATAAGTCTAAATGCTTCCCCTATTGACTCTAAATATATGGTATCTTTCCCTTCAGAAAAAATTAGCATAGAATGACTTGATGAAAACAAAAAAAAATCATTTCGAGATACACATTTGCTGATCATTCAGGTCAAATTTCAAGGTCCAGTTTTGCACATGTTTCTCTGTAGCTTGGTTACAAGGATTCTAATAAAAATATAATAAATATGTCCAATGAACTAACTGATACATAGCCAAATTGAAGTATTTTCAAAAACAAAAAAAATCATTTGCTCAGTTTACTTTACTGGATATCTGTGTAAAATTTCAGCTCAAAAGGTGCTCCATGGAGAATGCTAGTGTGGTTACAGGATATGTATTTTGTGCTTCAAAGTAGGAGTTTATTGCGATGCATGGTTGCTTTTAATTATTTTTATCAACAATAGTGCTCTATTTCATAACAATTTTTTACAAAAAGATAATAAGACATGTTTTTCTAATTATCTGCATCAAAATGTATCATTTTAAGCGCACATTCTAGACGTCAGCTGAAAAATACATTTTGTGAGACGCAAAGAGGCTATCCCACCGGAAATGCTAGGCGTACAGTTAAGCGTCTATAAAATCATTTATAGTGCAGTTTATTAAGCTTTAAAAAAAATCTTAAATTAAATTTATATAAGCTTTCATTTTAAATGTAATATAGCAAGTTTTCAACTCAACAACAACTTTTTTTAGCTACAGACATCATAGTGTCAAAAATTAGGACATCGGTGAAGTGATTGAATTTGAATTTTTTCATCACCTAATATCGCCTAATACCGCAAGACAACTTAAAACACTTTTGCAACATAAATTTCAACCCAAAAATTATCTTTATTCACAGATGAAAGTGTCCTATTATTTTCAATACGGCAGTAACAATAGTAAATGTTCCGAAAATTGTTAAAATTTTCGCTCCTCCCAGAATTTGAGAACGACCCGTACATTAGGAAGTACAATCCTAGCTTAAACGTTCAGCCTTAACTGATTGGTTTGTTAGTTAAAAGTTTACAGCATGTACATCTTTTTTCGTTCTTTCTGTTTTTTGTTCGCTCAATATTTTTCGATTTAATTTAAATACATTCTCGTTTGTGTTTTCGATGGTTCGTTTGCCCTGAAGATGTCCGCTTTGGACGAAACGCGTCGGCAGTTTAAATAGATTAAATGTTTGTTTTGACGTTTGCTCTTTTGTCAAAATAGTATTTTGATCGTGTTTGGGATATTATAAAGTACATTCAGCCCTTCCAACCCGCCAGGTCTGCAAGTTCAACTGGACCCGAGAGCTGCCCGACTGTCTGCCCGCAAACGACTTCGGCTATGCCTCTGGCCAGCCCTGTGTTGTGCTCAAGCTCAACAAGATCTTCGGCTGGTTGCCCGACCCGGTGGACGAGCGGGCGCCGCACGCGCTCGTTGAGTGCCACGGCGAGAACCCCGCCGACACCGAGAGCATCGGCGATGTCGCCTACCAGCCGTCCGTGTCGCTGGAGAACAATGCCACCGGCGAGGTCACCACCTACGGGTTCTTCAACCAGGCCTTCTATCCCTACCTCAAGCAGGTGCGAGCCGCCCCTGATCTGGCCTTCTGTCTACCCGCATCTACCCCATCTCTGTGCATCCATCCCATCTCTGTGCATCTATCCCATCTGTGTGCATCTATTCAATCTCTGCATCCATCCCGTCTCTGCAATAATCCCATCTCTGCATCTATCCTATCTCTGCATCTATCCTATCTCTGCATCTATCCTATCTCTGTGCATCTATCCCATCTCCATGCATGTATCCTATCTGTGTGCATCCATCCCATCTCCATGCATGTATCCCATCTCTGTGCATCTATCCCATCTCTGTGCATCTATCCCATCTCTGTGCATCTATCCCATCTCTGTGCATCTATCCCATCTCCATGCATGTATCCTATCTCTGTGCATCCATCCCATCCCCATGCATCTATCCCATCCCCATGCATCTATCCCATCCCCATGCATCTATCCCATCTCTGTGCATCCATCTCATCTCTGTGCATTCATCCCATCTCTGTGCATTCATCCCATCGATGACATGCATCTATTCTATCATTCATCCCATCGATGACATGCATCTATTCTATCTCCGTTTATCTACCCTATCTCCCGTCCCTGTCTACCCCTTCTCCCCGTCTTAATCTCCCGCAGATTGGCTACCGCGCCCCCCTGGTGGCCCTGAAGTTCAACAATCTGCGGCCCAACACGCTGGTGATGGTGGAGTGCGTGCTGCGCAACCTGCGCAACAGCCAGTACAGCAAGGTAGACAGGGAGGCCATGGCCCGCTTCGAGATCCTCATGAAGAAGTGATGAGCATCGCAGAGAGCTGTGGAACATTCTAGCAATTCGTTGAACCAGTTGGCTTGCTAAATAAGTTAAGGAATCTGTCATTTTTATGATCGAACTCATATTTATCGGATAATCTACTTGTGGCAGTAGTATGTGCCGTGTTAGACTTTTAAATTTTTTCTCGTCTCAATTGTTTCTAGTCAGTCAGCCAAGTCAGCGAGGAGAGAACAGTTCGAATCTCATCGATAGTAAACTTGATTTAATTTGCTCTGGTCCGCAATAGTCCCTCACTGAGGCAATCTCAGCACTTTTTGTTTATTTCATTTTTATTATCTTAGAAAATAATTCGTTGCATGAAGCATTGCTAAATAAATTTTCTTGTTTAGAATTTTTAAAAGTACATTGAAGCGACTATTTTAATATGTAGCTCTGAATAAAAATCTCCCGATCCTCCCACTAGTCAGTCGTGCTTTACGAATGCAATGTTTTTTGTAGCAATATATTTATATACATATATCAATGGAAGTCATTTTTCTCATGCTTTTCCTCTGTGCGTGTT